>JAJHSJ010002266.1:0-35096 GCA_021015155.1 Magnolia officinalis
ATTAAGGCAGTTGTTTCCTTTCATGTGAGCCATTTGAGTATCGAATATGTCTCATTTTTCGGATCATGCTCCGAAATATGCTAATAAAATAGATGGATGGTGCGAATATATCATATACATTATAGTAGGGTCCATATATTTAAGTCAACATTTTTGTATCGATTTTCAAGATAGAATTACTCTTACGTTTTCAAACAATAATTACTTATTTAACATGATTTACATGTATAATGAAAAATCAAATAAGCCATAAGTACTATAGAAGAGAAAACCTCTCTTTTTCCTTTAATAAAACTAAAATTATACTATTTTTAATTATTATGGTTTATAATTAATATATTTTAATGAATTTTTCTAATAAATCTTTTAATGAATTTATAGTTATTTAGTTTTATAATTAGGGTTAATAAAAAAAATAGGAAAAATTAAGGATGTCTTTTCCGCTGTCTTATTTATAAGATTGAGTATGTTACGGTAGATCACATGACTACTAAAAAATGCTACACTTATAATAACACTCTCTCTCAAACTAGAGCATGGATACAGTACATACCCGGCTTGATATAATATCATTCAAATGAAACCTTGGAACATTTTTTGTGAAAATATTTGTTACTTAATCCTTAGACGTAATATGGAGTATATTAATAACACTATATATTATCTTTTCATGAACGAAATGATAGTCAGCCTTAATGTGCTTTGTATGTTCATGAAAAATCAAATGAAATATAATGTGAAATGTAGTTTAATTGTCGCATAAGAGAGGAACAATAGATGTGACAATAACAACGAGATCACCAAGAAAGGAGTATAGCCAGAGCATTTCACTGTTACCATGTTCTATAGCTCAATATATTGGCTTCAATTAAAAATCATACAATAACCGATTATTTCTTATTACTTCAAGAGACAATATTGCTTCCGACAACATGGTTTTAAGGGGTTGATTGATCTAGCGTTTATATGTCTGGGAAATTAAATGAATGGTGACAAATTTAAAATTTGGAGTGAGAGATCAACGAAACTGGTGTATTAGCACCCATTTACCTAAGAGAGATGGAAAGAAAATAAATTGAATGATGGGTGTCCAACCCAGGACTGGAAGTGAGGGAGCAACAAAGGTGATCCACTAGCACCTATTTACCCGAAGGAGATGGTAAGAAAAGAAAAATGAATGATAGGTGTCTAACTTAGGAATGGGAGTGAGATAGGTGAAGACAATCCACCAACACCCGTTTACCTGAGAGAGATGAAAAGAAAGAGAAAATAATCTAGTTGATTTGAATTTTTAGTGTGGTAGAATCCAAAAAATATGACAAGCCTCAAAGCATATTATCACACTCCGAAAATCGACACCCAAGTTCGGAGACTCCGATTCTGAGTTCCCGAATGTGAACCTAGCAAAAATACACGTGGGCGAGTTCCCACGTGCCCGCGCAATCCGATTAACATTCACCCATGATCAATAATTAGAGTATTTTTAAATCAGCAGCATCAAAAGTTAAACAAAGATAACTAAACCTAAAATAGATTGCTATTATTCAAAATATGGAATTCCAAAAGTGGTGTCCATTCAAATGGAGACTATATAAGCCACAATACATATTCTACAAAGCAAGTAACGGAATCCACCCAGCTGGGGACTCTAAAATACAAATTCTCAAAATGTACAAAAGGAGAGAAGTGAGGTACTCCACCTAAGCATGCCCATTTGACAACTGGAAGTACGAAGTGCCATCAACAGGGTCTACTATGTCTCGTCTAATATGTCAGTCTCAATGGTACCTGCATCAATAGTATTGTCTGGTTAGTATTTTAAAATATCATCCCAAGTAAGAGTGAGTAGCAAACTTAGTGGTTTCATTTTTTAAGTTAAACATATCATCAACACAATTAAATATAGACAATGATAACATTATAAAACAAATAATTCATAAGTTAATTATTTAAATGCATAGATGACATGCACAATGATTGGCCCATAGCACAACCCAAAAATATTTAGCATGATTATGCCTAAAAATACAACAGTCATAAACTTTCCACATCAACATTATTTCTAGCGAGGACGTCAACATATGTACAATGGTTGGCCTACAACACAATCCAATAATGTAATGATATACATGATATTTTCAGTTCAAATAATAGGTTGGTGAAGCTAAGATATTGTCGTCGTATTGAGGGTTTCTATACAGATCACATAGCTCGTTGTGGTACTAGGCGGCTCCTCACCAATGTCCCCTGATTTAAATTTGAGTTTATCACCAAATAGTCCATATAATTTAATCAAATTGATAATAGAGCTTGTTGCTGAAGGACATTCACAATAAGGATGAAGGTCGTAACCTAAGTCCCAAATGTGAAGAAGGTATGTCACCTAAACCATTAATAACATGGTAGGATTGCGACATTCATTGGTGCTCTATAGTCACTATGGGGATGCTCGTCACCAAATGTTTTGTCTATATGGCAGGTACGTCACCCCAACATAGGTCGAGAGCTCGGACACAGTGTCTCATATTACCATGCACGACCCTTGAGTCTTGTCGGATCGTAATGCGCTAATGGTTATGAATGAACCCTATTCACTATTAACAAGGTATCCTAGATTCTGTATCGTGTCATACAATCACTAAGTATAAAAGGTAATTGAACCAATCATTAGACTGATCTAATTGACCAAGGGATACCCTGGATGAACTGACATTGGGTGCAAGCATTTCATGTAGTTCCGACTACTATCGATTGCCTATGTTCCGCCTCGATCAGCTATATAAGTCGGGGATGGCTAACTACGACGGTCATCCCTTGCTTTAACGATTGACAAGGTTTGATCTCACTCCGTGACAATTTAATTTATAAAATGTACTCAAATAATAATATAGGAATGTGCTAACATTAATAAGTATATCAAGATTAAATCCATGCGAAGCAATACATTATAAAGTACGTCAACTAGAATCCGCAAATGACCATCGTCATGCTGAAACACAAGTGCATAAAACATGTCTAAAACAAGGTATACACTAGACACCATTTGACGTTAACAATCATCATCATTAGTCGTAACAAAACTCCAATAAGATAAACAATTTATTGAGCAATTGCACAGATTTTTGGATGGAGGGAGTTATCAGATGGAAGAAAACTGAAATCCTAAGAATTATAAAAATAATTGCCGTTAGTAGACTTTGATTCCAAGGATGGAATTTGAGAATGGAAGTGCCTTGTGTTGACGGAGGAGGACATTTTTGTCCAACCCAAAAACTAGAAAAAAAAAATAACGAAAAAAAAAAAAAAAAAACATGTCTAAGCCTGGGTTCAAACCGAGGACCTTTAGTGTGTGAGACTAGCGTGATAACCAACTACACCACCCAAACATTGTTAATAATGCTCTCAAAATTATTTTTGGAATTCTCTTCACAAAATCAAGTTCTCAAGCATTTCATCAAACATGTTAGCTACTAACTTCAAATAACATTGATGATGTAAAAATAAAGCAATTTAAAAGTCAATAACTTACGAAATCATAACGATAACTAAAAATCATTATCTAGCACTATCAATTGTTAATAGAAAATCTACAAGAATGGTCTGCACCTTAGAAAGGAATTTCTCAATTTTTGAGCACCTAGGGCTAGGGTTTTGGAAAAACGTCGATCCCTATACTAAATTCAAAGGAATTATATAAGATTTATTGGATTTATCACTAAAGAAGTTTAGATTGGAAAGTGGGATACATTTCTTACCTCCTATCACAAAGGAAAATAGATCTAACGAGGAAATGATATTACTCAAAGTTTATTCTGGTAATCATAACACTTGAGAACAACCATTGTAAACTCAAGCTCTCAATTCCTCACCCTCTCTTTCTTTCTTTTCTTCTATCTCTCTTTATCTGTTTTTCTCATTCTTTCTCTTTGGGGTAAAATTTGTATGGAAGCAAATGGTTACCCCTATATATTGTCCCTTTTATACACTAGAAATGGTGCAAATGACTCTAATGGCCAATGGTTTGGTGTATTAACCATCTGAGATGTTGTCTCTAACTATTGGGGCTCATGTGGAGGTGTATGGGTCAATCTATGCCATGGGATAACTAGCCCCAGTGATGATCTACGTAAGACTTCGATCACTCTGACCTACGGATGCATCGATCAATGGATAAAGTCTAAATTCAGTTCGACGGTTATCGATCATTGATCGGGGTCGCGACTATATATACGTGTGTAGGATACTCTAGGTTAGCATCCTAAGTTTAGTTGCGATCTAACAGCCCAAAAGTTATGAGTTCAGAAAATACCAAAGCTGGACAATTGACTTAAGTTCCTATTGATTTCATCCCAGCCTCACATAATATATGTGCTACCTTTCAACTCCAAATTGAATGATTCTGCGCACAACCTCGGCTCAACGTCCACGATGGATGTTAAGCCCACTAAGACGAACATCTTCCTATAGTTTCGAGTTCAGTGATCAATTAACGAGAGGCTTAAAGTTAGTTTAATTAATTAGATAATTTTTTATAATGAATTGGGTCTGGATATTTCTTGTGTACGACAACTAGGGTTTGAATTAGCAAAGTTCACAACGTGGCCTTTTCGCAATTAGAGAAAATGGTGATTCAACTCTAATCACCATAATCAAGAACTCTAACTCGACTATATTAGACACTGTCCGAATTATTAAAAATAAAAAATTCTAATTTTATCATATACGATGATTACTAGCATGATTAGAAGTAATTCCTACGAAGACACCATACACTAAAATTCTAAGATGAAAAAGATACATTCAGTCCACTGACAACTTGCAGTCGTAATTTTTTATTTTATTTTATTTTAATTGGTCTATTGCTTATAACGTTTTTGATACTTTTAGTTACTGAATTATTTTTATAATTTTTTTTAATAATTCATCATCAAGTCTACTTTATTTATATTAAATTTCATTTTATTTTGAGTTCCATAAAAATTCTTAAAATTCCAGAAGTACCAGCTCCCTAAAACCAACGATTTTTTTTATAGTTTCTAAAACGTCCTAAAATTAACCCTATTTTTTTTAGTTTATTGTTTATTTTTTTATACTAGACTCATCAAGTTTTGATCTGGCTTTTGAATCACCCCAATCAGAGTTGTATTGAATGAGATACGATTTTTGAAGTCAACATAGTAAAATTGTAAATTGCCGAACATGTTGTTTATTGCCGAACAGGGGGTGGGGGCATCGCCCACTATTGTCCAATTTTGATAGTGGCACTGCCGGGGTGGTGATGGCACCATTAAGGTTTGTCCAAAAACTCATTTTTTATGGTGGCACCGCCAGGGTTTGTCCGCTCTTTACCAATTTTAATTTTTCACTTGGTTTGACATTTCGGTGAATCTAAAATCACTTAATTTGATCCCAAACAAGTACGAATACATACACTGATATGCACTCAAATTGAAAAATCAAAGGTAACTCCTAAGGACATTCAAATCCCAAGTTGACAAAAATCCAAGACATTACATATACACTCAAACTAACTAGAGAAGCATGGGGTTAAAAGAGATGTTATAATGCACATGTAAAATGCAAAATGATGAGAATGGAAAATGCAACTTAATTTAGAGCTTAGGGTATCCAGCAATAGAGCTAGGAGGTGTGGTGTATGAATAGGTTATTGTAAGGCTTGAGGAGGCGGTTTGAGCTGCATTAGATGGTCGGGATGATAGGTGCGCTTGGGCATAACTAGGATATGGGTAGGAATGTCTTCCCCTCGGTGAATGGATGGGATGGATGAGAGCTCTTTCTCCTTCTCTTCCTTAAGGTAATTGTAAATGGATGTGAGAAGTGAAATGGGTAGGGGCATTTATAGGTAGATAGATGGCATTTTTGTTATTTTGGTGAAATTTGGAGGAGGTGAAATGTGAGGTGAAGGGTTGTGATTTTGAGGGAATGGGAGTGTCACCTAACATTACCTCATTGGCTAAGGGCTGTGGTATGGGTGGTGAAAAGAGGAGGTTTCAAGGACATTTTGGTCATTCAAGTCTGGGCACAGTACTCAAGATGAGGGTAGAATTCTCCCTCCTCCACCTAAGCGCGCTTCCATTCGCGAAAGCATCCATGTGGCAAGTGGCATACTATGTGCCGCCCACCACGTGTATGGCTCCCAAATTGAGTCAGGAGTCCCAGTTGACCTTCTACACTCCTTTAGAATTCTTGTTTTAGGCTAAACCATGTTTAATGGGACCTTGGCTTGGACTTTGCCTTACACTTGGGCTTGATTTGGGTCCATATTGGGTTTGCATTTGGCTTTGAATTTGGGTTAGACTTTGGCTAGTCTTGGGTTCAAGTATGGTTAAGGTTCAAATTGTGTATGTGGGATGTTGGATGGGATAAGATAGGGGAATCAGAGCGATTCACATATCTAGGGCTACCTTTATTGAGTTGTTCATTCTGGGTGAGGCATCTACAAACTTATATCCACACTAACAAGTTTTATGTTAAATTTATAAAAACTTTGTATTGCACATGCATCTAAGCATTGTTAGTTGATTGGTAATGAAAATTGTGCCACCTCAGAGGATTATTTAGGATGAAGATTTTAAGGCTCGTTTGGCATTCCACTCTAATCTAATAAGAGCTTTTCAAATAAGAGCTCTTCTAATAAGCATTTAAAAAAAATAAAAATTCTAGCTCTTGTTTTATATAAGCTTGTTTGGTAAAATAAAGTTTTCCAAACCTAAAAAGCTCTTACGTGAAATACACACATTTGATAAAACATTTAAATAAGGGCTTTTTTTTAAAGGGTAGTTGATGTCATTTTAAATTTTACAACAAGTCCATTATAAGAGCAATTCATACACTTGTTTTGGTAGATCTCTTCATAGATTAACCATGGCCCAAATGTCAAAAGAAAGGATGGTTACAGCCTTCATGTTTCAAGACATTTAGGCCACCCATTATGTCAGACATTGGATGTGGATCCTCTATCATATGGAGCCCGCCCACCTTTGATGTGAATCGTCTATCATGTGAGCCCTTCAAAGTGGGCCGTCCATCATGTGAAGCTTGTCTTGGATGTGGATCATTCATCATTAGAGGTTGACCTTTGGCGTGGACCATTCATTATGTGGGGCCCACCTTGATGTAGGCCATCCATTAGGTGGGGCCCACATCAATGCTAATTGTCCCATGTGAGGCCCCTTAATGTCCACTATCATCATGTGGAATCCACATTTGATGTGTCCAACGTGTGGGCCCTACCTTCGAAGTGGGTTGTCCATCATGTGGGGCTCACTTTTGATGTTTACCATCCATCATGTGGGGCGCAGTTGATGTGGGTCATCCATCATATTGGGCCCACCTTTGATGTGAACCATGCATTATGTGGGCCTGCCTTGATGTAGACCATTCATCATGTGGGGGCACTTTCAATATAGGTCATTCATCATGCAGGCCTACTTTTGATGTACACCATCCATCACGTGGGTCCCACCTTTTCCATGGACCATCGATCATGTAGGGCCCACTTGATATGGATAGTCAATCATGTGGGGCCACATTTTTTTATGTAGGCCATCTACCATGTGGAACCCACCTTTGATGTTCACCATCCATCATGTGGGTCCTACTCACTGTGGATTGTCCATCATGTAGGGCCAACCTTCAATAGGGGCTGTTTGATCATGTGGGCCCACCTTTGATGTCAACCTTCTATCATGTGGTCCTACATTCCATGTCCACTATCCATCACATGGGTCACACCTTTGATATGAGTTATCCATCATGTGAGGCCACACTTTAATACGGGGCATCCATCATATTGGACCTACCTTTGATGTAACCGTACATTACGTGGGATGATCTTGACATGGATCATTCATCATGTGGAGCCCAAACTAACTTTAACATGGAGATTGTTCATCATGTGAGCCCACTTTAGAGAGATTGTAAAGAGTTGTGAAGGGGGTAAGACTTTAAAAGTTTAATGATAAACTTGTAAAAAATTAACAAAAAAATGTCTACCAATTTAAGCAAAATAAGCTCTTAAAAACTAAAAAAAAAAACCTCCCCATCACTTATTTTTTTAAGAGCTTTTTAGTTTATCTTTAAAAGTATAAGCTTTAAAATTAAAATTTTACCAAACAATCTATTTTAAAAATAAGAGCTTATTATTTTTATTTTTTTTAAAGAAGTAAATAAACTCTTATTTCTAGAGAAGTCAACCAGCCCCTTATTTCCACTCTAGACATATAAAAGATTTGAAAATGGTGCACTGTCAACATTCATAGACTGAAAGTCAGGTGTATTAGTATATCCTCACCTGGATCCAGGGCATCCTAAGAAGAATTATAGGATCCCAGGTAAGCACTCTTGCATAGTATACATGAGTTTCTAGTTCTGATAAGTGGGACCAGTTTTTAGCAAATCCAGACCATTGATTAGTTGCACCCCATTGTGATGGACCATTCCTCAAAGTTCTCTCCTTCTGATTTATGGCCAACAAACATAGTGTTAAGATGAGAAATACAATAGCAATCCATATTTAATTGAAGATGATCCTACAATCCATTGCAACCCAAGGAAACAGGTCATTAGGGTCAACCCATCTGTAAAAATTATGAACCATGATCCATCCAGGTGGCCCATTAACGTTACAAACCAAAAAAATGCACGAATCAAGGGGCAGAGCTGGTTTATACACCAAGTTTTATTGTATTCCTAAATATAGCATATCATTCCTTGTGCCAAAACCATGGGAAGCGGATTGGCTGGTGAACCACACACCAGCTGTATAGCTAGTGTATTGACGTCAGCAAGTTCTGTGGGTCTGATCATGGGGTATGTGTTATATCCAAACCGTTCATCCATTTTTAGATCTCGTAGTAAGGCTTGACACGAAAAATAAGACATATATAACGATAAAGTGGACCACACTGCAAAAAGAAGTGGGGGATTAAACCTCTACCATTGAAATCCTTTTGGGGTCACAGAAGTTTTGGATCAATATGAAATTTTTTTTTCCTCTTCATCCAGGTCTCTGTGACCTTATTAACAGATTGGATGGAAAATAACCGTTATGGTGGGCCCTACGAATTTTTTTACGGTGAAAATCATTATCTCCGCTGCTATTTGTGGTGTGGTCCAGTTGATATTTGCATATTATTAATTTTTTGGATGATTCTCTAAAATGATCTCGAAAAATGTATGAACGGTTTGGATATAATAAATACATCATTGTGTGGCCATGTAATTTGATGTGTCCTTTGAACCGTTCGTATAACTCGGATCTCGAGGAGCGTCAGCGCTCGTCTTCGCAGAAACGGATTGGCTACTCCCCCTGCCACCAGCCCCGTGGCTGATGGTCGGTGATATGTAGGACCCACCATGATGTATGTGTATCATCCATTCCGTTCATCCATTTTTAAATATTATTTTAAAGCTTGATACCAAAAATGAGAGGGATATAAATCTCAGATAGACCACGCCACAGGAAAACAATAGTGATTGGATATCCACCATTAAAATCCTCCTAAGGCCCACTGTACTATTTATTTGACATGCAATCTATTTATTAGGTCATAAATGCCCAGATGAAGGGAAGAAACAAATATAATCATGATCCAAAACTTTTATGGCCCCCAAAGGTTTTTAATGGTCGATGCTCATTCAACACTGTTCCTATAATGTGGTCCATTTAAGATTTGGATATATATCATTTCTGGTCTCAAACCATAAAATAATCTGGAATAATAGATGGACCGCATGGATGAAACACATACATCATAGTGAGGCCCACAGAGCACTCCCGTCTTCCCACGACACGTACCTACACCAGCCAACCCGCTTCCAAAACCATGAGCAGCTAAGGACACGTTTGCCAGCTCTAAACGCCACTCAAAAAATAAATAAAACCTTTAAACTCATGGGTTTGATTACAGGTCCCAACTGGCCACCAAAATACAAGGCAGAAGGAATCTGCCTTCTGTGACTCTGTCCCAAAAGAAAACAATGTACATTCTACCTGAGCTATTCTCGCACGCACAACGTAAGCGTGTGGGATAAGGTCAGCCCACTCGTCAAGATGGGCCACTGTTTATATGGAATGTGGACGTTAGGCATTTTTATTTAAGCCGTCCATTATTTATGTGAAGGGTGGCCCACCTGATGAGTTGATCCGTATGAGTTTTGTGTGTGCTTATCTTTAAGGCAAGGGAGACCTTATAAAGTGTTCAGATGTCCCACAAACTAGTCACATTGGTACGCGTGTGCTGCATGTAAACATCTGTGTGATTAGACCTGCTTGGAATCCCTAGCGGGGGTGGCTAACATGGAGTCATGGAGTGTGTATACTAACATGGATGTGTACTGACAAGCTAAATCAAAAAAAAAAAAAAAAATACTTGTAAAAAAAAAAAGTGTACTAACATGGATGTGTACTAACAGTGTGTATACAGCGGGGTCCTTATTCTTACCCCAGTGGTAGACTCTTACGAGTTTCAACACTTGGTTGAGGGTTCGAGTACCCATAGGTGGTGAAATCCCACCATGGCGTGAGTGTGTGGTGGTGTGTGTGCGTGTGTTAAAAAGAAAAACAAATAAAGCTAACCCAAAAAATAAAAATAAAAAATAAATAAAAAATTAGACCTGCTTGGGAGTGTTTGGTTTTTGATTAACCATGGTAAATACTTGTAAATATGCAATAGTTATTTTTACTAATATAATTCCAACACTTTTATCAACGCAGATGTGACGTTTTGCTTATTGACTGCTACGGATGTGAAATTCATTTAGGACCACTGAAATGTATATGGCTTATCCACGCCATTCATCCGTTCTGCTAGATGATGAGTCAAATGAGGGTCCTTGCTCTTACTCCAGTGGTAGATTCTCAGGAGTTTCAACACCTGGTTGAGGGTTGAGTACCCATAGGTGGTGAAATCCCACTAAGGCGTGAGTGTGTGGTGGTGTGTGCGCGTTCGTTTAAAAAAAAAAAAACAGAGAGTCAAATAATGGGGTAGATCCAAAGCTCAAGTATACAGCACGATAGTAAACAGTGGGAATTATACACATACGGTTAAAAACTTCTTGGGCGCGGAGAAGTTTCGGATTCAAGTTGACATTTGAACTTTTCCCTTAGCCATGTCTGTGTTATGGGTTAGATGACAAATAAATAATTTTATAAGCCTTATGAAGAAAAAAACCATTTAATGGGAGTAAGTTTTATGATCTTACCTAAGTGAAATACCAAATGATACGGTGTGATTACATGAATAGAGAGAAAGAGAAGGCCTAGATGTCGGGTGACCTATATATGCATTTTTCTTATTTAATGGTCTATTGAAGAGTTTGAGAACTATTTCTTGTTTTGACTAAATCACTAACATGAGACAACACAATAAATGTATAGATGGATGTTGCTCAGCAATCATGGTGATGATTGCTGGGCATCATGCTGCCTTTGTTAGATGGCTTGTCGTGGCTCACATACGAAAGTTAAAAAGAATGGAGAGCAAGCTACTAACAAATAAATAAATAAATAAATAAAGAGCAACTAAAGTTCAAGCCATCTGTTGATGTAATTAAAATCCAATCCTTCTGTTTGTAAGCACCAAGATTCTAAATTTTAGAAATGTCGTTACTTTATGTTGAAACTCATTTACAAGTCATTTAACACCTTGGATTTGGAGGTAAATGGTTGTATTTCAAATCCAAGTAACTATCTTTTATATCCGGTAACCTTGTATTTGATAGTAAATGGAATCGGAGGTATTTCAGATTTTATCTTTTGGTGTGATTTGTGTTGGGATTTTTGGCCTGCGGAATGACACAGATCTAGATCTAGGATGGTAATCCAATGGCACCAAGCACACACAAGAAAAGAGAACACACAGATTTAACGTGGAAAACCCTTGCGGGAAAAAACCACGGCACAAAGCGACAGATCACCACTATGAAAGCATCAATTACAAAGAGAAAGGACTTACCCGATTCGAACAATCTCGAATCTCACCCTTGCTACACCCTTTAGAAACCCTGAAACCCTTTTAGAAAGCCTTAGCATTCATCACAACTTCCTAGAAAAACCCTAGGAATACCTATTTATAGTTTAGGAAACTTCCCTTCCGCATCCCAGTTGCGAAAGGACTCAAATCCGCAGTTTCGCGCAAAATCGCGGAACAAACTGCGTAACCTTCGACTAGTCGTAGCTCTCCTACGACTGGTCGTAGCCCACCTTCGACCAGTCGTAGTTGTCCTTCGACCAGTCCTGGCTACAGTAAAAAACAGCAAAAAACTTGCTGGACTTTGAGTCGTACAAGGGCTCGAACCTACGACCGGTCGAGCGTCTCCTACGACCAATCGAAGCTTCCCACGACCGGTCGAACGACCTCAAAACCTTTAGATTTAAGACTTTTCTCAACAATCTCCACCAAGTCTTCAATCTTCAACCGTGTAGCTCCTTGACCTCTTCTCTTATCTCTGCTTCACATCATAGCTCAAGATCACATTAGCCAACCAGTGCTAATCATGGATCTGATAGATACCTGCTATACCGTCGGCACGAATATCTCTGAGAAGCCGATCCCTTCTCTCTGAGTATAACCCTTCGCTACCAACCTTGCCCTGTATCTATGCCGTATCCTCCTGAAGATCCACCTGCATCCAACCGCTCACCGGCCCACTGGAAGCTCCACCAGCTCCCATATGTCGGTCTGGTACAACGAATCCATCACATTGCCCATAGTCACCTTCCACTTCTCAGCACCAGGCTCACCTAGAGCCATTAGAATAGAAGATGAATCCCCTGCAATATTGGAGTCGTCCATGTACCTTGCCGATATCCTGCAATCATGCCATGTGGTTCTTCTCACAGGTGGCTACTCCACTTGCTCTGTATCCCTGTCCGCACGTCTCAGCCTTCCTGCCCTGCCCGCTCATGTAGCCATGCCCATCATGCCACACACGTGCAAAGGTGGAATCCGCTACATCCACTGTAGCTCCACCTTTTGAAGTGCTCCCGATCAACCTGTAAACATGATCGAGTCGTTGCGCTTTCATGACTACCCGTGCCCCCTTGGATACCTTAAGAGCACTATCAATACCTGTGTACTTGCATCCCTTTGCCTCAAGCACACCAAGAGAAATCAGATTCTGCTTCAAATCAGGAACGTGTCTCACATTTGTCAAGGTACGCTCCACCCCATCAAACATCCTGATGCGTACCGTACCAATAGCCACAACATTACAGGCAATGTCATTGCCCATAAATACCTGTCCACCATCGCACTCTCTATAGCTGGTGAACCAACTCTGATGAGGAGTCATGTGAAAAGATGCCCCTGTGTCTAGTGTCCACTCATCCTTACGATCATCGTATGACCGTCTGAGCGAAGACACAGACAAAACATCACCATCACATCCACTCGATTCATCTGACGTGGCAGTGTTAGCCTCCCTTCATGAAGCCTCAGAATCTTCCCTCTTAGATTTAGGATTTTCACAATCCCTTTTCACATGTCCTTCCTTCCCACAATTCCAGCACTTTACCTTTCCTTTGCCCTTGCCCTTGGATTTGGATCTTGAACCTGAAGAACCTGTACCGTGTTCAGAATTCCTACCCACTGTAAACAGTGCATCAGAAGATATCCCTATGTTGCTGTCTAGCTGTCTCATAGCCTTCCCTTGAAGGGCTGAGATAACAGTGTCGACACTCAGAGTTTTATTTATGCTGCACATAGTGTCCTTGAATGACTCATAGGACGCCGGGAGAGAATTCAGCAACATACATGCTTGTTCTTCATCTTTCATCACTTCCTCCATATCCAGCAATTTGCAAACCAATTTATTAAAGTTGCTGATGTGAGCCTCCAGATCTCCACCCTCTGCCATCTTGAAGTTATACCACTGCCGCTTCAAGTGCAGACAATTTTCAGAGGATTTTTTTGCATAAACATCCTCCAACTTCGCCCATAAATTAGCCGCAGTTTTCTCCCTCGTGACGTTGTAGAGAACCTCATCCGTGAGACATAAACGGATCGATGATAAGGCTTTCTTATCAAGAGTATTCCAATCACCATCAGTCATAGTGGACTTCCGCTCCTCAAGAGCACCATCTTCGCCTTGCTTGATTAAGGAACTCATCATCTTGATCTTCCATAACTCAAAATTATTTTTCCCTGAGTACTTCTCAATATCATACCTGGCGCTCGCCATTATTACTAATCCCTCAGATTCAGATCTGTGTCCCAACCGATTGCTTTGATACCACTTGTTGGGATTTTTGGCCTGCGGAATGACACAGATCTAGATCTAGGATGGTAATCCAATGGCACCAAGCACACACAAGAAAAGAGAACACACAGATTTAACGTGGAAAACCCTTGCGGGAAAAAACCACGGCACAAAGCGACAGATCACCACTATGAAAGCATCAATTACAAAGAGAAAGGACTTACCCGATTCGAACAATCTCGAATCTCACCCTTGCTACACCCTTTAGAAACCCTGGAACCCTTTTAGAAAGCCTTAGCATTCATCACAACTTCCTAGAAAAACCCTAGGAATACCTATTTATAGTTTAGGAAACTTCCCTTCCGCATCCCAGTTGCGAAAGGACTCAAATCCGCAGTTTCGCGCAAAATCGCGGAACAAACTGCGTAACCTTCAACTAGTCGTAGCTCTCCTACGACTGGTCGTAGCCCACCTTCGACCAGTCGTAGTTGTCCTTCGACCAGTCCTGTCTACAGTAAAAAACAGCAAAAAACTTGCTGGACTTTGAGTCGTACAAGGGCTCGAACCTACGACCGGTCGAGCGTCTCCTACGACCAGTCGAAGCTTCCCACGACCGGTCGAACGACCTCAAAACCTTTAGAATTAAGACTTTTCTCAACAATTTGAAGTTACAGTAAAATGCTTTGATTTCGGTGTAATTCAAAGGAAATGCCTTTCTTCGCACTTGAAAGAAATTAGGGTGCAACAAGGCCACTAATACACTGTACATGTGGCACACTCGTAATACTCTAAAACAATATAATTATCGGTTGCAATACAAAAAACACATCAATAGAATGATATGAAGCATTCAAATGTTGGACATAGAGATGGACAGGTAAAAAATGTTCACTTGTTTGTGATCCTTACATTTGTAACCCGCCCAAGGTTCAAAATTTCCTCATTTTGGCCCAAGTATATATTTCAATGAGTTTATTACAATCATTTTATCAAATATGACACATACATACATATACTAATTTGGGATATGAAAGCTAATTTGGTTAACCAAATCCAGGTCCTGCGAATATATCGAAGAATTCCAATGCATTCCAAATACAAGCTCTCAAACAGAAGATTTGGATTCCATGGGATTTAAAACCACATTGATTCTAATATAATTGTGATTTAGATTCCAATGCATTCCAAATCTAAGCTCTCGAACAAGCTTAATGTCCCGAAGAATCTCAAAGATTAAGCTCTCATTTCTTAGAAGTAAATATATGGGAAAAAATATCATTGACTTCTTGGTTAAATATAATAGAGATATCATTTTGGAGGGCCACTTCATAATGAAAATCGAAGATCATATAATGCTAGTGGCACCACTGTTGTCGATCCACTTGTCCATCAGGTACGTGCTTTCATGTTAGGCCATGGGATAAAAAAAATCACCCAAATTGAAGACTCATGTCACGCCCCAAACTCGGAAACCGGGCTCACAAAATTTTCGATCGCCGAATCCGGCGCTGACAGCCTCCGTAGTACCCCATTCTCGGCTCCTAGTGCCCATACGCCAGATTCCGATCCTGGGATCCTACAAGGAGGATTTTCAGTATGATTTTTTTTTTTTTTTTGTAATGGAGCGTAACCACAAGCATAACCAAGTCACAAAACAACATCACCACATATCCGCTATATCAAAAATTTTAAGTACGCTGCGTATGAAAGGGAAATACAATATAATAGAAGTAACAAAATCTCCAGATGCTCGGCTGCACGCTCCAAGCTCAACGCTGCTGCAACCTAACGCCACCTGCACGCATCTATCGTGCATAAGCTTATAAAAAGCTTATAGGGTGGTGAAAGTGTGTGTAAGGCAAGTGCCAAGTATACAATATCAGAGTGATGCGGAAATATGCGGTAAGTCCATGAATGCTATCAGCTATACTAAAGCTATGTAATACACGGCATGAATGCTATCAGCCATACCAAGGCCATGTGATGCGAGACCTATGTAGCCAAATGTCATATGCGAGATGCAAAACAAGCGTGCCAGTACTCATCAAGTACACATATCAGTACAGTTCCTCTCTGGATATCACCGGGGTCTAATACACCTCACACTAACTGCCTCCTCCCTAGCTGCACAGTCAAGCAAGTGGAAGAGACCACACTATCCTCCTGACCAGTAGTCTGCCAATACCTACCCGGCTCGTCGATAGCGGACACATTTGCGAGCTGGTCAAACTCAGCCTAGCTTATAGCCTCCTCACTCAGGCGGATAAGGCCACACCCCCTTCCAACCGACCACGACACAGTGGGAGACGCGGCCTACTGGTATTCGGCACTAGGGCACTCGTGTTTCCACTCGGTCTAGACGTTGGAGCATTCCCTGGTACCAAAAAGGTTCTGGGACTTTCACCCAAGGACATCCTAAGTGCCCACAGTGCTAGAACAAAATATTTTCGGTATCCGATACAGCCATCCACGATGTGCCTGTGGAGCCACGGCCCTGATGTCGCTAAAGCGTGCAGTGATCAGGTCACACATATGCGAGATGCATGAGTCACACCGTACAATCATGCAGAAATCTCACGCGTACCACGCGATCATGTGGGGCACTCCGTCTCATAAGGAGTCCCGTAAATGTCTCAGCCCAACGGCTTATGCTATGATCAAACATTTCTCATATCAAGCATACATATGATGCGTATGCGTATGAATCATGGAAGTGCACTAAGCATGTTATAAAGTAATGAACTATCCTTACACCGAAGATGGGCCTAGATGGCCTACTCATAACCAGTATGAGCCTATTAATGGGCCCTAGGGAGATTGTAATGCGGACATTTAACCAACATTATTCTTACAATGTGGACGTCAAACCAACATTGCTCCCAAGGCATGACCCGCCATAAAACATCATTACACAAACCATGGAGGAAGCACACATTGCAATGGACCCTAAGGACATCCCATTGGGCCTTAAAAACATCAAATGGGCCATATCTCATGGGCCTTATATTCATCAAGTGGGCCACATCAATGGGTCGCACCAATGGGCCTTATGTACATTGCAATGGGCCATAACCCATAGGCCTTTGAATACATCACAATGAGCCTCAACCCATGGGCCCTAATACATCCTAATGACCCTTAGAATACATACAAATGGGCCTAATCACATGGGCCTTATATATACCAAATGGGCCTAATCTCATGGGCCTTGTATATATCAAATGGGCCACACAAATTGGGCCCCATAGTACGTCAAAATGGGATCGATCACATGGACCATATGAATAACAAATGGTGGGGTCCATTTGAACTGTTAGATCTGCCTCATTCTTTAACTCATGCAATAACATGAGCTTTCAAAATTGGATGGACTGGTTGGATGCAACAAATGCATCATGGTAGGGCCCATAAAGCCCACCATAATATATATATGGAAAAAGGCACAATGCGCACGAGCTGATTTTTAACGTCCCATAAGGTCGAGCTAAGTGGGCCCCACTGTGATGCGTTTTCGAACATCTACCCCATCAGCCAGATGCACCATTCCGTCGTAAGCCTAGGTCTCAAAAATCAAGTCAATCCGTGACTTGTGTAGGCCACGCCACATGCAGATGTGGAGAGGGTCGTGCACCATTTAAAACATTCATAACCATTTTGAGGGCCCACTGAGATGTGGTTTGTAAATCCAGCCCATCCATCATGCGTGTCCACATGCATGAGGGTTCAGCCCAAGTTTCAAGCGCATGCCAAATTTTAGGTGGGACCCACCGTCCATTGGACGATGTGCATAAAACACAAACATCACCGTGGGCTCCACCGTCCGCTGGACGGTGTGCATAAAACACAAACATCACGGTGGAATACAACACATACATTACAGTGGGCTCCCACCATCCGCCTGGACGGTGGGAATAAAACACATAAATCACTGTGGGCTCCACGTGGGGCCCACCGTAATGCTTATATGCCATCCAACCCATTGGTAAGGCCATACGGGCCTGGATGAAGGGGAAAAAAAAAAAACAAATATCAGATTGATCCAAACTTCTGTGGGCCCAAAAAGGGTTTCAATGGTAGAATTCAATTCACACAGTTTCCTATGATGTGGGCCACCCAAGCATTGGATTGGCCTGATTTTCGGAGGGTGGCCCACTGCCCTGAGGGCCCACCACATGAATGGATTGGATGGCAAATCAACATCAAGATGGGGCCCACGGCTGGAGCTGTGGGACCCTGTACGTCCGCCCGCCCGCCCGCAGTGAGAGCGCAGCAGCGTGCTGCTGCTGCTGTGTCAGTGGCAGCAGGCGCTGCCTCTTTTTTTTTTTTTTTTTAAAAACCCATTTTCTTGGGTTTTTTTCATGTGTGGGGCCCGCATCAAATGTATCCGGCCCACCCAATGGATTCCATAGTCCATAACAAGTTCATCAAGCCCAATATTGGGGGTGTTTTGGAGTATAGAAGTGTCAGGTGGTCTTTCAACGGTAGAAACCACTTTTTTTTACATACCATGGCCCACCAGAAGATCGGATGGGCTTCCTTTTTCGGCTCAACGCCTAAAAGGGGGTAGGGAAGGGGATGAACGGCTTGGATTGAATACATATATCAAGGGGGGCCAATGTGAGTGGCCACCCTCTAAGGCTTGAAAATCAAGCAGTATTTGTGTTTTCCTTCCCACGTCCACGTCCAGGGACGTCCCTGGACGTCTGGCCATGACATGCATTGAGGTGGGCCCCGCTTAGGTGGGTCACCAAATGGATGAATGACATGTATAACACATGCATTAAGGTGGGGTCCATTCAAGTGGGCCACACCATCACATCATCACAATCAAGGAAAATGGAAGAGAGAGAGAGAAAAGTGGGACACACGTGTGATGGAGGGACCCTGACACTATGGGCCCTCCCTTGCATTCCATCATACATCAAAAGATAATCATAGTGGGCCATTGGCCATATCTTAGGGTCCCAAGTGAGATCTATACCATTGATCGGTAAGTCTCACTTGGCCCATCTAAGAAAGCATGAAAACTACCCTATCAAAGCACCCACCGGTTGATCTCTTCGGTCCGTTGGAATGCCACCCTCCTTGTGCTCCTCTTTGATGGTGGAGATGGAAAATGGATGGCTAGGATGGGAAATCTTGGGATGGGGAAAGGTGGGCCTCACACATGCATTTTTTTTTCATGGAAGGCTTGAAAGTGGGAGCTCTTGCTTGGCTTGGGAATGTGGAGAAATGAGAAGGAGAGAGAGAGTTGTAAGGAAAAGTGAGGGATGGGTGTGATGGGTGAAAGGGTGAGGTGACTGATGGATGTGGTACTTGACATGTAAGGTGGTGTAAGAGAGAGGGTAAGAAAGAGTTGACTTTGGAGAGAGAAAGCATGGGTTGCTTTGTACTTGACATTGAAGTGATTGATTGATTGATGTGATTGATTGATGGGATTGATTTGACATTGTGTAGAGATTCTCTTGGGATTGAGAAAGTGCGGTGTTTTTCGAAATAAACGCCGGCTCTCATCTTCTGGTCAGGGTATCGGATCGGTGTGTGAGTCGCAGCGTTGGAACCGCGACGACGGTGCGGTCGCAATGATACAAGTCTAGGATTAAGTCGACCTGAATTTACAAGATATGACTTAGGGTCGATCGCAACGTTGATTATACGTCGCAGGTTGCCGAAATTTGACGAGAAGGATCGCGAAAGTTGACGGAACAGTACGGAGTAGGATACAGGTCTTACAACTCAAGTGGGCCGCGTCTACACCCATTTTTAGCGTGTCGACATGGACTGATGAGAAGTCACCATGTGTCGTCACTAAGGGTTTGATACTGATAGAATCGTACTCACACCGGAGGATATCTTCGTTTGATCTTCCTTTGGAATTTTGTTATTAATGTGATGGTACAGAACTATACGCATGCCTTTAAGAGAGAGAAGCATCGTCATTACGTGTTGCACATCATAACGGTTTCTGAAACTCAAAATGCCAAACATCCCATTGCATCTCTTGATATGAAGGTACGTGGGAAGCATTGTTTACACTCATTTTCGGCACACTAACGTAGACTAATGAGAAGTCTCCACGTGTTATCACTACGGTTTGGTACTGATAGAATCATACTTGCACTCGAGGATATTTTCATCTAATTTTTCTTCAACGATACTAATTTTGTTATTAATGCAATGACACAGAACCACACGCATGCCTTTAAGCGAGTGAAATATCATGTATCATATGGTTGTGAATAGTGAACCAATTAATGAGGCACGTGCCCAACACATCTATAATAACCCATCGAAGGAAAGAATCTTATCACGGATCTGGATATGATACACTCGGTAAGGCCATATCTTGTAATCCTTCTAAAATGGGAGATCTTCCCAGAGAGGTTTGGAAGGTTTACAATCCTTCTAAAATGGAAGATCTTCTCAAAGAGGTTCGGAATGTATTAGTGATCACGATGATTTCGAATATCTGAAGATCAATTTGGTATCCGAGTAGATTAATTGCAATACGGACCCAAATCAGAAGAGGGTGGGCATTAGATGATTGGGTCCCCAGCCGTATATCAATCGAAATTAACAGAATGTGAGACCTCAAATTGGTGGATTCGATCTCACCAGTTTCACAATCAGAAGGGACCAGGATTGTTGAACATCGATTGGGTCATTTGGATACAACGATGACTTGATTGATTTGAGGTCCGGGAAGAATGGTGGAGATGAATCTGATCGATCTTAGATATAGATGCAGTAGGAGAGCATTTACGCAAAAGTGAAGAACTGAAAACTAATATATTTAGATTTGCGAAAGCCTATATATTCAAAATGCAAGCCATAGATGAGAAGGATTCAAGATCGGCAAGAAAACCCGGCGAGGATTTTACCACCTCAACAACCTCTAAAAGGAGCGTGTAATGAAGAGCTCAGGGCCCACGCCAAACACAACCTATCTTTTACATTTATCTTTACACTTATCTTAGTTTAGCCTAGTCTTAGCATAGAACACTTCTATTTAGAACTACCGCTACAATATCGTAGGATTAGATTAAACATCCATAACCCTAAGTTGCTAGATCTTGATCAACCGAGTCCTTACTTGGGTGATAATCTTTCTGGTCACATCCTGCTGATCATCCACCTCGATCATTTATTTTTATAGATGGATCAGGTATTTATCTCTCATTTTAATTATTTCTTTAATTTGTTTTGATACTTTGTCGATTGTAATGAGCCTTATTTAAATATTAATAAAATCAGTATTATTTTAGCTTCATTTTTATTTATTTATTCAACTTTATTCTTTTGAGAAATATTGATTGCAATTACTGGTAAAAGAACAAATCTTTAGACACAAGGCAAAAAGAATCCATCAGGAAGGACTCACCCTTATCCTTTCACAAATCGTCTGATTGTTTATCACAATCAGTGGTTGGCTCGACAGTTGTATTTCTAAATTTGGTTTTACTTAGTCATTTCAGCATGGGGGTCACTAACGTTCAATCAAACATTGGGTTGAGTACGACTTTCGCATGCTCGCACTTCTTAATAGCACACAAAAATTAAATACAGATCCTCGATCACACGTGTGGTCTTATATTTGATTGAATTGCGTAAACATATTTTTGGCATGTTCGGTGGGACTAAAACCTACCTAGCTACTATAAATATTTATTATGACCGGTTGCACGAACATATTTTTTGGCACGTCTGGTGGGACCTAATACTTTATTTTTATTTCTCAAAAGAATAAGATGCATTCTAAAATTAAAAAGGCTAATTCCATTGTTGATGCTATGGAAGAGCAACAAGACTTGGTCCTACATTATAAATCCTTCATTGATGTTGAAGCATGATCATCTTTCCAGCTAATCTTCTGCGACCTTGCTGCATTTTTCGATCAAATGGACGAATACATGTAGTAGATTGTTAAGGGATCTAAGGCACAATTAGAGATATTTGAGAGAACGGTCAAGAGTTTCCTTTTAAGACTTGAGACTAGTGATAGCCACTCTACCCCCACTCACACAGTTGAACGAGAGGCAGAACGACTGGTTGAGCTCCCGAGAAGAGCTAACTAGATTGAACTTCAAGGTTGACGTTCACTGAGGAATGACTGAGATGATCAGTCATAAAATTAGAAAAAATACCCAATTCGATAGAATTATTATGCACATGGGGGCAATACCCGGTCGATGCAAGTAACCCAATGGGTACAACTGGCTACCCAACCATTATCATATGTTCCCGCGGTCAGACGGCTTAGGGGCAACCTCTAGCTGGCCCCTTGGGGGGGGGGGCAACCTTAAGTGGGTTAGTCCGTCTACTAAGGACAATATAAGACAAAGGTGCTTGGGGGGCAACTTTCAACCACGCCACCACTCTAGATGGCTATTATACGACAGAGGTGCCTGGGGGGCAACCTTAAGTGGGCTAGTCCGTCTACTAAGGACAATATAAGACAAATGTGCTTGAGGGGCAACTTTCAACCATGCCACCACTCTAGATGGCTACCATAGGACAAAGGCGCCTAGGGGGCAACCTTCGGCCTCGCCTCTGCTCCACAACGACTACTATAGAACAAATGAGTTGAGGGGAGGGGGACCTTCGCCCACGTCTCCACTAGCAGCCACTGGCCATGTGACACAAGGTTCATATCCCAACCATGCACAAAGGTATCTTGGTCGAGAAGAGCTGTCGGGCTTACAATGGCCGCTCGACCTATACGACATCATAAGACTTATCAAAGAGTACAGAGTCTAATTAAACAATTGACGAATTGCTCAACCAATTTATAAAAACCCCATCTTGAGTGGGTTGACTGGCATTACTAGTTCCCCACGAGCTTCAAGTTTTCTGAGTTCACTCTTTTCTTGAAAGATGATGAAACCTCTGCAATCGAATATGTTGATCGCTTCATCATGTAATATGGAGAGGCATCTCATAATGACTTCCTAAGGCCGATAACTCCTTGAAAGGGACTGCATTCACATGGTATATAAACCTACTAGCCAACTTAGTCCAAACATGGAACGAGATGGAAGAAAAGTTCTACATGCAATTCCGCTATATTAAGCCAAAAGTATTTATAGTTGAACTATCTAGGTTAAGGCAATTGCCGGAGGACTTGACCGTGCAATTTTTTGCCTGGTTAAAGGGTGCAAGCAATTGTTGCCTAGTCATTCTCCTAGAGGTCGAGTTTGCTAGGCTGGCCTGGGAAGGCATGGGTTTTGAGCTTCGCAAGAAGTTCGAAGGCGTGTACTTTAGAGATCTGTTCGAGTTATTAAATAGGGCCACCAGGTACGAACGTACTCTCCGGGATGAGCAATGACGGATGAACACATCCAAGGGCACGTTTTATCGTGACCGAATTATGAGCGGCTATTGCAAAAGTTGTTCCTCTGCGACCGAACGAATACCATGACTCTTATTATGAGGCGGGCATGGTCGAGATAATTTGCACATGGTTGTGGGAGTGCTCGACCTTAAAGAAGGTCGACTAAAGGGCCTCGGTCATGGTAAATCTAAGAAAGGGCTCCCCCAAGGCTCCCCAATAGTACACATTCGATATTTCCAAGGTCGATGGAATATTCGACTTTCTCTTGGAAAGTAAGTTTATTAAACTCTCCGAGAATCAAAAGATCCCCTCGACCAAAGAACTCAAGAATGGGGTTTGTTTGTAAATGGAACGATGCTGAGATGCACCCAACTAAGAATTGTATCGTATTTAGGAATAAAGTGTAGGAGAACATTAACAAAAGCCTCCTCAAGTTCCCTAAGAAAGAAGCCATGGGTGTCGATCGGGGCTCATTCTCGATAATGGCCCCAATCAATATGTCTCGGCCAACTTCGAAATAATCACTCCCACCGGCTGATGTGACAAAATCAACGGCTCTATGCACCTTGTAGAAGGAATCATTTCAGCCTGACCTCTAAGGCACCTATGGAAGCATCATCGATTGAGCATCTTGCTAGCACGTCTCCTCAGGTGGATAAGGGGAAGGCATCCCAACCTGGAACGGAGGACCGTCTAATTTTGTACAACCAATGTGCTAGACAAGCTAAAAGCATGAGAGGTGCTGGGGTCAAAGCAACCAGTCCATTGGGTCAGCACGAATCCTTAGCTAGCGCTGAAATAACGTGGTTTGTTTACCACGACACGCAGAAGCTTAACGAAGCTTAGAATTATGGCTAAGTCTAAGGGGAGGGGTGAATGAGACCACTTAATATTATGTGCAGTTAAAAACAATTAACACTTAGACTTTCAAGACAAATGAGTCCAATTGTATAGACCACAAAAGATGCAATATTATAAGTAACTAGTCTATATAGTGAGATGTGAAAATACCAATTGTGTGTTATAAGTTAAGTGCCTAGCATGCAATCTACTTCTTGTATTCATATACTCGAATCATCCATAAACACAAATAGAATTGCAACCACATAAACAATTGCAAACACAATGATGCATAGTGGTTCGACTACTTGCCTACTCCAGTTTCGACGGATGCAGTCTCTTCAAGTGTACCAAATATCACTATCTCAAAGGTTTCCAATATGCTTACCTTTAACCTTTACAATGGTTTAATAGGTTCACCACAAACCTTCTGTAAGGTTCACCACAAACCTTCTGTAAAAACCCGCATCTTAAACCGTACTGTTCCGTAGGTTTCCCGCGTCTTTTTCCACCCCGAATTCTTCGGCAACCTTCGACCCTTACCACGGCGTTGCGCGCAACCCTGATTCACACATTGTCAACCCAAGTCGACTCAACCGAGACTTGTACCATTGCGACCGCATCGTCGCCGCGGTTCCGAGTGCCGCGACTCGCGCGCCGAGGCGATACTCTGGCTAGGAGATGTAGGCTAGCGTTCGGTGCGAGGAAAACGCCGCGCGTTGCGAAACCCAAGAGAATCTCAACGGATGTCACATCAATCACCCATCAATCAATCCCATCATGTCAAGTACACATCACTTTTCACCCATTTCCAAGCAACCACAAAGTCAAAAGGCTCTTACACACCCCATGCCTTTTCTTACACAAATGGCCATAAAAGTCAAAAAGTTCTTACAACCATCACCACCACATCCATCACTCCATCACCCATCACTCCTCTTTCTTTACAACCCTCTCTCTCTCATTTCATTTCTCAAATACTCTTTCCAAGTAAGAGAGAGAGAGCACCATACGTATGAGCATTCCCAAACCTTCCAAGAGAACCACAAGTGTGGCCCACCTCTTCCTACCCTTCCATCTCCCATCTCAACCATCCAACCTCATCTCCTCCGTCGGAATCGAAGCCAAGGAGCTAAGGAACCTATTGGAGCAAGAAGAAGCCGGTGGGTGATCGTTGATTTCATTTTTTTATTCTTTTGTTGATCAAGGGTCCATATATGTGGGACCCACCTTGATGTACTTTTGAATGAGGGGCCCATAGTGGCGGGGTCCTCCATACTCACCGATCTCTCTATGTCTCACTCTCTATCCCTCTCCATTTCATTTTTTTTCTTTTTTTTTCTTTTTTCCTTTCTCCTTTAGATCATGTGATGTGTTTGTGTGGCCCCACAAGTTGGACCCCACCATGCAATGTGTATTTTATCCAAGTCATCCATGGGTGGGGCCCACCTTGAATGTTTGTACCAACACCCTCCATCATGTGTGGCCCACCTCAATGCACAACGTAACACCGTCCAGCGTCCAGGGACGCTGGACGTCTAAAAATGAAAACTAAATATATATATATTTTTTATTTTATTTGTTTGCTTAAGGCTTTGGGGTGAGTCACATGTATGGGCCCCACCTTGTGTATGTGTTCAATCCACGCCGTCCATCCCCTCCACAACAACATTTTAGGCGTTGAGCCGAAAGCTGAGGCCGATCCAATACTCAGGGCGGGCTGTGTACCATAGGAAACGGTATCCTTTACCGTTCGAAACTTCTAGGACCCACCATGCCTTAACCACTCATCAAAAAAATTCCAACTTTGGACTTGTTTGGTGCGTTCCGGGCCCGAGAACGATATGAACGGACTAGATTTTCAGAAAGTGGGCCCCATACGCTATTTCCTGTAAGAAAACAAAAATTAAAAAAAAAAAAAAAAAAAGCAGAGGTCTTCTGCCTCTGCCGTGTCGGGCGGGCGCAGGCAGCGCCTGCGCGCTTGTTGGGCGGACGGTCAGGGCCACCCACGGCCCCTGGCGTGGCCCCCCCATGATGTATTTTGTGTATCCACTCCGTCCATAAGGTGGGCCACCCCCTGATGCGGGTCCCCTCCAAATTTCAGGTGTATCTAGACTCAGGTGGCCCACACCACAAGAAAGTGTGAATTGAATCCTACCATTGAAATCCTTTTTTTAGGCCATTGACGTTTTGGATTAACCTGATATTTTTTTTTCTCCTTCGTCCGGGTCCTTGTGACCTTATGACGGGTTGGATGCATGTAAATATTACGGTGGGCCCCACGTGGAGCCCCACGGTGATGTATGTGTTGTACTCCACCGTCCGCTGGACGGTGGAGCCCCTGTGATGCTTGTGTGTTTTCCCACCGTCCAGTGGACGGTGGGTGTGCGGTGTTGGTGCGGCGTGTGTGCATTGTGAGGTGTGTGTGCGGTGTGCGTGTGCGTGCGTGGTGTGCGTTGTGCATGTGCTGTGTGTGTGATTATATATATACTATATATATATATACTTATATATATTATATATACTTATATATATATATATGTTATATTCACATATATTATATTATACTATATATCTATATTATATTGAGTATAAAATACTTATATAAATATACATTTTGGTAGCCCGCATGAGAACCCACCTTGATGTACATGTGGCGTCCGATTTGACCATCCATTTTGAAATATCATTTTTTTTTTGGCGTGAGTTAAGAATGGGGCAGATCTAACCTTCTGTGGGCCCACTTTGATGTCTGAATGAGGCCCACCCTTGAATTTATAGAGGCCCATATGATTAGGCCCACCTCTGTTGATTGTGGACCATCCATTGAGGCCCCCTGATATACTTAAAGGCCACGGGTTAAGGCCCATTGAGATATGTTAGGGCCTATGGTTAAGGCCCATTCGATGCACGTATGGGGCCCAATTGGTGTGGCCCATCTGATATACATATGACCCCTGAGATTAGGCCCATCAATGCACTCTAAGGCCCACGGGATATGGCTCATTGCAATGCACTTAAGGCCCATTGGTGCGGCCCATTGACGTGGCCACTTGATGAATATAAGGCCCATGTGATACGGCCCATTCGATGTATTTAAGGCCCAATGGGATGTACCTAAAGTCCATTGCAATGTGTGATCCCTACATAGTTTATTTAATGATGTTTACAATAGATGATGCCTTGGGAGCAATGTCGTTTGACGTCCACATTGCGGGTATAGTGTTGGTTAAATGTCCGCATTATGACTCTACCTCCCTAGGGCCTTTGATACGCCCGTACTGGTTGTGTATAGGCCTCCTGTCTATTCTAGGCCATACGCGTCAAGAGTTTCATTACTTTATATCAGTGTAGTATAGTTCCATGATCCATGATCATACGCATCATATGTTGCTTGACATGAGAAGTGACTGATCATAGCATATGCCTTCGGGCAGGTTGATTAGGGGCTCCCGGTTAGGCGGTGTTGCCCTACATGAGCGCACGATACGCGCAGGATTGCTGCATGATTGGATAGTGTGTTTCATGCATTCGCATTGTGTGATATGGTTACTGTACGCCCTAGCGACATCAGGGTCATAGCCTCCACAGGCGTATCGTGTTGGCAGGATTGGATACCGGAAATCTTGTTCTACATGGGGTGCTATAGATATCCCTGGGTGAAAGTCCCTAAACCCTTATGGTACCAAGAGGTTTCTCCAACGTCTAGACCGAGTGGGTGCATGAGCGCCGATGGCCGATTACCAGGAGGCTGCGCTTTCCCTGTGTCGTGGTCGGTTGGAAGGGGTTGCGGCTTACCTGCCCGCGAGGATGGGGCAATGCTAGGCTGAGTCTGACCATCTCGAGGAATGGGTCCGCTATCGACGAGCCGAGCCCGATATTGGCAGGCGGGTAGTGAGGTCTCTTCCACTTACCTTATTGCGCGCGATGGGGCGGCAATCTGGTTTAGAGTGTACTAGACCCCGGTGATATTCCAGATTTTTAGCTATACTGATATTGGACTTAGATGAGGATTTGTATGCTTGAGTTGCATTTCGCATCGCATGGCCTTGGTATGGCCGACATCTTTCATGCCTTGCATTGCATAGCCTTGGTACGGCTAGTAGTATTCATGGATTCAACCAGATGTTCCGCATTACTCTGATACTGCATACTGCATTACTACCTTGGCGCACACACTTTCACCAACCCTCTAAGCTTTCTATAAGCTTATGCACGACCGTTGCGTGCAGGTGACGCGAGGACGCAGCAGCGCTGAGGCAGGAGCGCAGAGCAGATCTTTTGGAGCTTTTTGTCCATTCTCATTGTATTTCCTTCATGCTCATTGTACTTGTAAAAGTTTTTGATCATAGTGGAAATGTGATGGAGTTTTTTTGGTTGTTGTTTGTGGGTTATGCCTTTGGTTATGCTTATTACCAATTAAAACGGATGCTGAAAAAAAAAAATCCTCCTCGTAGCATCCTCCCAGGATCTGAACCTGTGGCGTATGGGCGTGGGAGCCGAGAGGGTGGTTCTACGGAGGCTGTCGGCGCCGGATTCGGCGATCGGGAATTTTGTGAGCCCGGTTTCCGAGTTTGGGGCGTGACACCTTCAGTCTTATATAAAAACCTACATATAGGCACTTGTGTTAGTAGAACACGTATATACCCATATCGGTGGATCACGTTTTCACCCTTGTCGGTGACTTCTATAAAGACTTAATTTGTTTTCTATTGGCTAATCAACAGCCACTACGATCCTAATCTACTCCTATCGAAAGCTCTTACGAAGACTAACACATACGGCTCAAAAACTTCAGGCCACTTCCAAGTTGGGGGTATACATCACATGACTTTAGTGATTTTAGGCAAGATTTGACATTGTTCCATAATATGACCCATTTGAGTAATGAAAGTTTGGTTCTTGAGTTCTACAGTGAATATGAGAGGTTGAACGGGATGGATAGGATGGATCAAATTCACACAATGTGTGGGTCCCACAATATCTCTGGTACCATCATGCCATCTTAGTGCCCCTTGATAATATGTTATTGCCCGGTGCCTTGTGTGGAAGAATGCTCAAATGCACCGTGGTCTTCTAGATAGCAATTATCACCTTGGGTGACTCATTTCTCCCATCATCTTGGGGACATCCTAACCATTCAAATAATAAAGAAATATCCAGCTATTAACACGAACCATGAATCTCCATTTCTCTAACACATGTGGCCCAAAACCTAACACAACCGATCAACGGTAGCATCCTAATCTAGGTTGGGCCAAGCTGAATGTTGATGGTTCCTTAGTGGAGGAACAACCTAAGAGTAGGTTCGAAGCTGTTGAAGTGCCTCAGTGAGATTTATAGCTGCAGCTTATGACATGCACAGATGGTGCTTTGATGGTAGTGAAAGACTGAAATGGATGGGTCCAAAGGATCTAATAGTATTTATATGATTTTAAATTTTCTTCTTCTTCTTTGCAAAGTCAAAGATGGATAGCCTATGTTTGATGATCCGCCTAATTAATAGTGGAATGGAAATGAATTAATCACCACTTTGATCCTATTGTTAAGATGGCCATCGATCATGATCCACACTTAAATCATCTAAGCCAACTTAATATATAATTATGTTATTCTTCTCAATTTTTTCTTCTTCGAGTAATGTCTCTCCATTTTATGAAGGGGGGAACCAAGAGGATTGGAAAGAGTTTTGGATCTAATAAGTCTCACAACTATTACACATCACAATTCTATCTCGTTTCAATTTGAATATATATGAATTTTCAAGATAAAAGGATAATGATAAGGGACCCACTCACTAGTTTCTGTCTACAGTCCATATCCAACAAGAAGCAATCAAGTTCAAGTTCTTGAGATTGAAGGAGATTGAAATCAGTCGTTATAATTAAATACAATCAACGACACTTGAGAGTATTTAAGAAATCGTTTTCTGATTTAAAGTTGCAAGTAGCTCCTTAGTGAGGTGTAGGGGGTAGAAGATTTCTCATATCTACTGCTAAGGTAGCTCAGCAGTTGACTTGTTGGCATGTGTTTGATGTACCTGGACTTGTAATGCTCCATTTTTTGAAGAGATGAATGACACTTTATTTTCTGAAAAGGTACGTAGCTTAAAACTACAAGAGGGGCCACACCCTTTCTTTTATTGGAACTGCTTTGTTTGAAGATGCCAGTGTACGCACTTATTTCTGTTTTTAGTCTTTAATATTAATAATTTATTGAAGAAAATAGGAAACATGAATGAATCATGTGTTAGTTGAATCATTACTAACATGAATCATGTGTTACTAAGGGTTGGTTTGGATACCACCCAATAAGTAGCTTGTATCCAAACTCATAAGTAGCTTTTTAACTTATGCAAGTGAATATCGTATTAAACTTTAAACATCATTGTAAAAGTAATTATATAATGAAAGTTATGTGCATTAGTTTTTAGTTTTTGCATTTTAACTTTTAAGTTTTCTTCTTATCTCTCTCCTTCCATGTGATGGATGGTACATATCATAAAAGACCCCACATGATGGGTGGTCTATAGCAAAGGTGGGCCCTCACATTATCAATGACCGACATCAAGGTGAGCTCATATAATGGATTGTCCACATCAAAGGAAGGCCCTCACATCCAAAGTGGGCCCTGCATGATAAACAACACAAATTAAAGGTGGGGCCACACGATGGACGGACCATATCAAGATGGGCTCCACATGAGGGGCGGTGGATATAGAGGTGGCCCACATGATGGATGACCCACGTCAAGATGGGCCCCACATAATGGGCAGTCCACATAGAAGATTTGTCCCTAATATGGACGGCCCACATCCAAGGTAGGGCCCATATGATGGATGGTCCACAAAAAGATGGGCGACACATGAGGGGTAGTAGGCAATGAAGGTGGCCTCTCGTGATGGATAATTTATTTTGATAGTGGGCCCCATATGATGAACGAATTATTTTGATGGTGGGCTACACATGATGATAGTTTATTTTGATGGTGGGCCCAACATGATGGATGACCAACATTAGGGTCGGCCCCACATAATGGACGGTCCATATCAAGGGTGTCGATGTTTGTGGCCCACATCGAAGGTGGGCCCAACATGAAAGATGGGCTCCACATGATGAGCAATGGAATATTAAAGGTGGGCCCCACATGATAGATGGTCCGCATCAAAGGTGGATCCACATGAGGGTGGTGGATATTAGAGGTAGGTGCCACAGATGGATAACATTGATGATGGCCCGCATGATAAATGATCCATATCAAGGTGGGCGCCACATAAGGACAGTTCACATCGAATGTCAGCCCATAATGAATGACCCACATCCAAGGCGGGTCGTGCTTGATGAAGTTTTGCTTTGAAGTTGGGCCCTGCATGAGGACACCTAGATAAAAGGTGGGTTGTATGATGGATGGTCCATAGCCAAGGTGGGCCCCACATGATGGATATACCGCATCAAAGGAAGGCCTCGCAAGGAACATGGTCCACATTGAACATAAGCCCCACACTTGGAATGTTCACATTGAAGACAGGGCCACAGTGGGCCCAACATAATGAATGACACACATCAAAGGTTGGGCCCACATGATGGACGGTGGATATAAAATGGACCAAACAAGCTTATGGATAGGTACTAATGTAATGTTGGAAATCAAGCATACTCTTCTCTACCTTTTGACCAATAAACATGTTGTTTATCAAATCTATTTATTTTGAATAAGTAGGAGCCAAGATAAGCTACCTGAGGCATAAGTAACCTATATAAATTAACTTGTCATCTAAATGCCCTTCAAATATTTATCGGTGGACGTTCCTAACCATCCAATGAATGAAAAATAAAAGAAATTTTACAAAATAATACCTCATTAATATGATATTTATTCTCAATACCTTTTTTATTAAGTTTTCATTAAATTACCACATTAATCAAATTATTGTCAAACGAATACATAGTTTTCTCTAGTTTATAAAGTATCATTTTTCCAAAAGATGAAAATGTATCCAAATGATGAAAATGCCACCACATGGAGCCTTTAACGTTGAATCAATGTGTATGGTGCATTGTGGGACCCAATATGTGTATGTGTTTAATCCATGCCATCCATCCAATTTGCTAGATCATGTTAGAGCATGAGCCCAAAAGTAAGGCAAATCAAATTTCAGTGGACCACACAACAGGAAATAATAGTGATAATTGCCTACCATTAAAAAAACTTCATGTTGGGTACAAAAAGTTTTGGATCAAGCTAATATTTGCCTTTTCTCTTCGTCCATGTATGAGTGTCCTTATCAACCGTTTGGATGGTAAATAAGCATTATGGTGGGCCTTAAGAAGAGTTTAATGGTGGATGTTAAATCAGCACCGTTTGGTATGGTATGGTCCAGCTGAGATTTGGATCTGCTTAATTTTTGGATTCATGACCTAATGGATATAGAATACATACATCAAGGCGGGCTCGATGGTAGCCCTAATATGACAGAGCTGGGTAGAATCCAACTCGATCCGACGGATCCGACTTGATCTGAACCGAACCAAAGGCCTAAATTGGTATTGTTCGAGTAGGACCACTCAGATCCGATCATATATCGGATCGAGTTCAGATTGTGGTCAATCCGGACCGATCCAATCCAAAATCCAATCCAGTCGGGTACTATATAAGTAATACTTTTATTTTCATTTTTTTACTACCCACCTCACTCGAACGAAGCCCTACCCTCCCTTTCTCTTTCTCTATCCAAACGGCGCTGCGCCCACCCATCTCTTCCTCCTTTCTCCTCCCTCTTTCTCTCCCCTCCTTTCTCTCCTCCTTCTCTCATTCTTTCTCTCCTTTTCCCACCTCTCCTTTCTCTTCCTCTCTCTCCTGATCTTGATTCAACCCCGTCCAAATTGACTGGACAGACTCACCTCGATTCGACTCAGTTCGTTTTCCTCTGACCGAATCAGATTCGGTTCGAGTCAAGCCAGCAGGGATTTAGATCGGATCGAGTCAGCCCTGCTAGACTCGGTCCCGGATTGAATCAAGTTTGGGTCAAGTTCTTGGAAACATTGAATCGAGTCGAGTTGGACCCAATCCGGTCCGACTCGACTCGATGCCCACCTCTAGTTCTAACTCGCGCAAAGATGGAAGCAGGCAAGGACTTCCTGTAGTTGGAAGTTGAGCGAGGCTCATAGATATTCCCTTAAACAATCCACTCCGTTCATCAGTTTTCATGACAATAAATAAGACAAGATTTTAAAAATCAGGCACATCCAAAACTCATGTGGGCCACACCGTCTCCAGGAAGGTTTCAATGGTGGAAGTTACCGTTCCCGCTGTTTAATGTGGTGTGGCCCACATGAGGTTTTGTATATGCCTGAAATTTAGTTTCCTATCTCATTGTGGTCTTTCAAAACTGATGGACGGAGTGGATTCTGACGGGTCTCTCTGTTGGCCCGACACCATTTCGGGGTAAGGCAATGCCCGTGTCCCGCAAAGACAGTGAAGGGCTTCTTTAGCATACGGTGCTTGTGGGATCCAACATGACGTTATTCTTAATCCACTCCGTCAATCTTTTTTCAGATCATTTTAGCTCATGATCCAAAAACTAGTCAGATTGAAATCTCAGGTGGACCACACCACTGGAAATAGTTGTGATGAACGCCTTCTATTAAAACCTATTGTAGGCTACAAAAGTTTTGGATCAAGCTGATATTTAGTTTTCCCTTCATCCATGTCTGTGTGACTTAATCAACAATTGGGACGGCAAATAACACTATGGCGGGCATTAAAGTGTGCCCTAGGAAGTTTTTAATGGTGGCCACTCATCACCATTGTTTGTTTGGCGTGGTAACACCTGAGATTCGGATCTTCCTAATTTTTGTCTCATGCCCTAAAAATTATCAGGAAAAATAGATGGACGGTGTGGATACATCATAGTGGGTTCTACAGAGCACTGACTAGTAGCGACCCTCCTACCATGCAATCAAGCGTGTAGGGAATTTTATCCTTTTTCATTTTTTTAAAAATAATAATATACATCATTAATAAATTTTACATGTAGGTACTTATTTATTCTTATTAAGAAACCTAAGGCATTTTCATCATGTTATTAGCTTAATGAAAACCTAATTAAAAAAGGTACTGAATGTAAATATCATATAATGAGGAGGTACTATTTTGTAAAATTCCCAAAACAAAATTGATGGTGAATTTTAAATAGATGCCCTACTACTGTCAATCTACATCCATGAGGTGGTCCATTCCTATAATTGCCTATGCATTCAATGACCTTTGACCGGATAATCTCCCAATCTATCAATGGTTAACAAAATGGACGGCCCATCATTTATTTTTAAAAAAGATTCATTCACCCAAATCAACCTTCAGCCACGTGGACACCATCATATATTGACTATGCCTCTCAAAATATCAAATCCATTGACAATTCTAACCACCTAACAATGAAAAAAAGATGAACGGTCCAGATCCCAGAATTACTAAATTAAAATAGGTCCCATCATAAATGCAGGCTAGCTGTTCAAACGACGAGACGCTTGGTGGACTTTGTGTAGTCATACGGGGTCGTGACTATTCACTGATATGGATGGGAGAGTTCATTTGGATGAGATTCAACACCGTCCCATCAGTTATGCACCCACATCGTAAGGGCTAGGATTGCATATGGCACCGCTGTAGCTTATATCTGCCATCCAATCCATTCACATGA
>JAJHSJ010001589.1:0-33144 GCA_021015155.1 Magnolia officinalis
CCAATCTTTCGGAAATTTATATATTTTGCTTGCCGTAGACATGTCACTAAATGGGTCGAAGTGATTCCATGTCGAACTAATGACCATCGCACGGTCATTAAATTCTTAAAAGAAAAACATCCTGTCCCGATTTGGAATGCCTCGAGCCATTATTAGTGAGGGGTTCACACTTTTGTAATAGGCCATTCGAGAGTTTAATAAAGAAATATGGTATCTCTCATAAGGTGACCACCCCATACCACCCACAGACAAGTGGGCAAGCTGAGATTTCTAACAGGGAAATCAAACACATTTTGGAGAAAACGGTTAACCCTGATTGTAAGGACTGGTCAATTCGATTGACCGATGCCTTATGGGCATACCGTACTGCTTTTAAAACCCCTATTGGAATGTCTCCCTTTAGACTCGTCTATGGGAAGGCTTGCCACTTGCCTGTGGAGTTGGAACATAGAGCCTACTGGGCGATCAAAAATCTGAATTTCAATCTAAACAACGCTGGCTCGCTACGCAAACTTCAATTAAATGAACTTGAAGAAATCCGGAACGACGCATAAAGAACTCGAGAATTTACAAGGACAGGATGAAGGCGTTTCATGACCAACATATTCTACGAAAAAATTCACGCCAGGTCAGAAGGTCCTTTTGTATAATTCTCGATTACATCTCTTTCCGGTAAGCTTCGATCTCGTTGGACCGGCCCCCTTACATTGTTGTTACTGCATATCCTCATGGGGCCGTCGAGATAAGAGATCCCGACAATGGCAAGGAATTTAAAGTAAATGGACATCGCTTAAAGCCATTTGTCGAGAAATTTGATTCAGAAGACATGTCCAATTGCCTCTGACTGATCCTGTTTACCAGGAATGATTCTCATAGTCTGATGGAGATATAGGTAGGTTTATCGCTTTCATAGGACTAGGGTAGTTTATTGTATTTGTCTGGCTGAAGACGATAAACTTAGCGCTCCTGGGAGGCAGCCACGCTTTTCATTCCATTTCCTAGTCCAATGTTTGTGGGTAACATTACTGCAAACCCTCACGAGACTACAACTCGTCCACTAGGGGCAACCTAGTGGTTTAAGGCTTGTTACATACACTAAATGCAATCGAGAGCACCTGCGAAAGTGGTATAGGTAGGATTTTTTTCTCTCTTGTGCTGACCGGATTCCATGCTTCTATCTCTTGGAAAGTCTCTCTCGATTCATTTCCAGGTACTATCTTCCCATCACTTTTTCTTTACTATCGTTGTCCCATGTGCATTGCATATTTTCATCTTTTACATTGAGGACAATGTAGATTTTAGGTGGGGGGGTGGAGATTAGGTAACCTAATTAGTGTTTTTCTTAGTCTGAGCAAAATTGTGAAAATTTTAAATTTTTCTGGACTTTCTAGTGAATTCAAAGTGATTTGACGACCATCTTTGATTTAGAATTTCAGGATATGGAAGGTTGGTGATTTACTACTCTTGGATTCGGTAGCTGTTAGATCTCACGGTTAAGTTGAATTGTCAGTCCATGATTAGAAATTGTAAACATTGATTGAGTCATGATTTCACATACCACATCTCGCTTACACATTAAGATTTCAGTCTGAAACTAAAGGGTTAATTTGGTAATCACTGAGCATGAAAGAAACCAGCCTAAAAGATTTGGCCATCAAGGTATAATAAAAAAATAATAATAATAATAATAATAATAAAAAGAATTGCACCATAGGTTTGCTCCCTATAGGTGTGGATTCGATTTTCCATGATTAATAGTTGGAAAGAGTTGGGCGACTAGTTTCACCATAGGTTTGCTCCCTATAAGTGAAAATTTGATTCCCATTAGTTAAAAAAAAAAAAAAAAAAAAAAAAAAAAAAAGAAGAAAGAAATATCTATGAGGGACGCTTTGGTTTAAGTTTTGGGAGTCCTGAATGCTCTTGTGGTTACCAACATTATCTTGAAAAATGAATTGAATATTAATGTTGAAAGCCGAGATTATACTATACATCTATGGAACTCAATGTTTAGAATTTTTCTAATTGATGGATTAAATACTGTGAACTTGATTATGAGGTTTGCCGGGCACTTGAGTCCAAAAGAAAGAATTCCTAACATTCATGAATCCTAGATTTCTCGTATCTGAATCCTTTTTCAAAATATCACGCGGGTTCATAGAAATTGCCCTGGAATTCTCAACTTATTTTTCGCATACCTTGCTCGGGACTAGCAAGATGCTGGTTGGGGGTTGTGTTGAGGGTCAAATATTGCATATCAGACCCCAATTATTACTCGGATTCACGAACAGGATACTGTTTAATGACCCATTTTAATCGTGTTTGTGATGCAAGGTGTAATTGCAAGCTTGGGCTGGAAACAGGTACTAAAAATGTGGATTGGACGCTCTAAAGTGACCAGATCAAGGGACGCTCTCCAGAGAACCAAGACTGAAGGATTTACATGCCAGAGATCTGAGGAAATCAAGCCGTTCGCATCAAACGGGCCCAAACACCAACCAGAATGCAAGATCATAGGGTTCCCACCATCCGATAGGCCCGAAACTTCATACATGGCCTGAGGACCATAAATGAACCGTACACGTCAAATTTTAGATCCCGGATCCCTGTTGAAGTGGCTAAACTGACTAAGCAGACCATAAAATCTTGATTTGGGACCCACCTGATACCTAAATATATTTAAATTTCAATTTCAACGTGTTAAATTGGATCTGGAAAGGGATGGACGGATCAGATTTCTCACAAACATCTCTGTGGGGCCCCAGCATACAGTGCATGTGCACGGGGCACTAGTGCACCAGGTGTTCACAAAAAATCCAGGAGTCGGTCAGCGAACGCTGACCGACTCTTCTTCGCAAACTGAAAAAACGCAACAGCGTTTTCCTGATTCGATTGGGTTTCTCTAGTGGACCCCATCCAACATTCAAATCTGTCACGCCCCAAACCCAGAAATTGGATTCACAGGAATCCCGATCGCCAAATCTGGTGCCTACAGCCTCCGTAGTACCCCATTCTCGGCTCCTAGCGTCCATATGCCAGATTTCGATCCTGGGATCCTACAAGGAAGATTTTCTTTTTCCAATGTACATTTAATTCAAAATGAGCATAACCACAAGATTACCCAATTCACAAAGGCAACATCATCATCACATATCCACTAATATAATCATTTGAGTACAATGCTGAAAGAGAAATACATAAATTGAAAATCAAGCTCCAGAAGACCGCTGCATACTCCAAGCTCGACACTGCTGCAACCTAACATCACCTGCACGCATCTATCGTGCATAAGCTTATAGAAAGCTTAGGGGGTGGTGTAAGTGTGTGCATAAGGTAAGTACCAAGTAAGCAGTATCAGAGTAATCAGAGTAATCAGAGTAAGCGGAAATACTGGCAGTCCGTGAGTCATACAATGTCAGGGTATGCAATGTCATTCAGCTATACAAATGAGGAGTTAAAGAAAGCCAAATATCATATGTTGAGGATACAATGTCATAAATCATATAATATCGGAATAAGCGGAAATATACTGATAAGTCTATGAGTATCATCAGCCGTACCAAGGCTATGCGATGCAAGACATGAGTACTAACAGCTATATCAATGCAGAAACATGGCAACCCAAAATACTAAGTACTGCGGACGCAATGTAATATGCGGTGCGAATGAAATGACCATGCTGGAGTGAAGTCGGGATGATAGTACGTAGTATCGCAGGCTACGGGGTTCAGCACAATGGACTTCTATCCAAACCAGTCCCATACCTAAATTTGGATAGTCAGACTCAATGTGGTAAACTCCTAATCTCAGGTTAGTCACGCGCCCAACCGAAATCCTGGCCATGTGAAAGCACACGTAACAATGGTTACGCACCATCAGCCCGAGTGCATAGTGAGTGAATGATGAATGAATATGCAATTGCTGCTCAATAAGTCCACATATCAGTACGGTTACCCTCTGGAAAATCACCGGGGTCTATTACACTCTAAACCAGATTGCCGCCCCATCGCGCGCAACAAGGTGAGTGGAAGAGACCTCACTATCCGCTGCCAATATCGGGCCGGCTCGTCGATAGCGGACCCATTCCTCGAGCTGGTCAGACTCAGCCTAGCATTGCCCCCTCCTCTCGGGCAGGTAAGGCTGTACCCCCTTCCAACTGACCACGACACAGTGGGAGACGCGGCCTAACGGTATATGGCCCTCATGCGCTCATGCATCCACTCGGTCTAGACGTTGGAGCAACCTCTGGAACCAAGAGGGTTTAGGGACTTTCACCCAGGGATATCTATAGCACCCCATATAGAACAGATTTCCGGTGTCCCATCTGGCCATCCACGAACTACCTGTGGAGGCTACGACCCTGATGTCGCTAGGGAGTATAGTAATCAAAGCACACAATGCAAGATGCATGAGTCATACAATCCAGTCATACATCAATCCTACGTATACCATGCGCTCATGTGAGATAACCTCCGCCTATCAGGGAGTCTCATAACAACATGCTCAATGACATATGCAATGACCAACCACGTCTCATAACAAACATGCAGATGATGCGTATGGGCATGTATCATGATGCTATGCAGTCACATATTCATAATCGGTATCAATAATCGGTATCAACAATCGGCCTCAACAATGTGGACATTTAACCAACATTGCTCCCAAGGAATGGTTCACACAAAGCCAAACATATAATGGGCCCACGGCCTCACACAAAGGCCTAATATACAACACAATAGACCTTACTTAAGGGCCATATATACACAATGGGTGGGCCCTACTCATGGGCTTTAAATACATGACATGTGGACCCTACACATGGGTCTCGAATACATCAAATGGGCCACGCGTCATGGGCCTAATACATATCACAATGGACCTTGCCCATAAGCCATGAATACATCACAGTGGACTCCACCTACGAGTCGCATATACATCATATAGGTCTCGACAATCGGCCTCGGCCTCAACAATCGAATTGACACTCGAAATCGGCCTCAATACGCGGCCTCGACAATCGGAATCAGCCTCGATACTTAGCCTCAACAATCAGAATCGGCATATACAATCGGCCTCAACAAATCGAAATCATCGGAATTGGCCTTGATACTCGAAATCAAACGATAATCGGAATCGGCAAATCGGTCACGTCAATCGGAATCGGCAATCGGTCACGACAATCGCACCGATCGACAGTCAGAATCGGCAAATTGGTCACGCCAATCGGAATCGACGGTCGGTCACGACAATCGGAATCAATCGATAATCAAAATCGGCAAATCGGCCATGTCAATTGGTCATGTCAAACGGCCTCGATCGCTAATCGGCAATCGGCCACGACAATCGACACCAATGATCGGCATCGACAATCGGCACCGATAATCCGCATCGATAATCGGCACCGACAGTTAGCATCGATAATCAACACCGATAACCGGCACATAGATAAGACGGGGTCCATAGATGATCAGCTAATCAACCATAATGTAAAGATCGGCCATCGGCTGTGGTTATATCAAATTCGATGGCACCGAGCCATCTGTATATGGCGAATGGGGCCCACTTATTTGGGTTAACCCATTAAGAGAATGACGAGAATGGACCTAATAAGGCCTAAGAGAAGGTTACAATGAGGACATCAATCCATCATTGCCCATCAATGTGGACATTTAGCCAATATTGCTCCCAAGGAGTGGCCCACATAAACATCATTACATACATCATGAAAAAATCACATATATCAACAAGCCTTGAATATACAACAGTGGGCCCTGTACTTGGGCTTCAAATACATCACATTGGCCCCTCATCACATGGGCCTCAAATACACAACAGGTGGGCCCTACACTAGGGCCTATATTCATCATAGGTGGGCCTTGCACATGCGCCTCATATGCATTGAATGGGCCACGCGACATGGGCCTTAAATTCGTCACAGGTGGGCCTAAACATTGCCCGTGAAGATCAGCACCGTGCAAACATTGTCCAACACAGTCTAAACACATGGACGATGTGGGTCAAAATACATACATAAAAGCAGGGCCCCACAGCATCATCCAAACGATTCCAGAACCGTCCAGCACTGTCTGAACAGTGTGGATATAGCACATACCTCATGCGACGGGTCCACACAGATGGATGGTCAGAATAAAACTCATACACCCTGGATGGTGTATAAAATTCACATATAATTCAGGGTGGGCCCGTGATCTGACAAAACGAATGGACGCTTTGGATATAACACACACCCCATGATCAAACCCAACAAAGCTTGCTGGCATCATCTGCAGCAACTGAAGCTGCTGGCCGTCCAGCAGATGGACTGCTGAGTACAAGGTACATACATCATGGTGGAGCGCCTTGCACCGTCCAAACGGGTCCAGAAGGTGTGGATGAAAATATCACGGTGGGTCTCACATCCCTAAACAAATGGATGTTATGGTTACAACACGTGCATTATGGTGGGGTCCAGGAGCATGGATAAAATACTTAGATCATGGTGGATTCCACGTCCTCAGATGGACGGTGCGGATGCCACACGTGAGTGCCAGGGCCCACCGCCTGGAATGGCAGGTATAAAACACATACATCATGAAAATCCCACCGTGGACGGTGAGGATATAACATATATATACCATGGTGGGTTCACGTCGTGTGGCCCACACATACAATACATATATGGTATGTATTTATATTATATTATATTATATATATAACATAATCTATATATATTATATTATGTAATACAATACACTTGACTAGGACAGAAACGTCTAGCGTCCAGGGCTTCCTAATTCGGACGTACGGAGAGGGTCTAGGACATACATCAAGGTGGGGTCCACACACGTGGCAGATGAATGCCACACGTGCATAACAGCGGGCCCACATAAAAGGACGGTCTGGATTTCAGACATGCAACATGATGGGGCCATGACACTTGCAGATGTGGCAAAGCAGCTATGTTGCACGTTCATCACACGGCAAAGGTGGGTCTCATGGTTAATGGGCGATGTGGATCAAACCACACGTGCGGCTGCTGAGCTGCTAGAAGGATGGACGGCGTGGATGCAAACATACATCACGGTGGACTCCACCTTTCCAGCTCACTGGAAGGCGTGGGTATAATCATACATCAGTGGGTCCCATGTGGGGCCCACCATAATATTTATTTTTCATCCAACCCGTTGATATGGTCGCACGGATCTGGGTGAAGAGTGGAAACAAATTTCACAGTGATCCAAAGCTCCTGTGACACCCAAAAAGGGCTTCAATGGCAGACGTTCAATTCAACTATTTCTTGTGATGTGAGCCACCTGAGTTCTTTATACCGCTGATTTTTGGGGGGCCCACTGTCCCAAGGGGGACCTACCAAATGCACGGTGTAGATGTGAAACATACATAGTAGTGGAGCCTGTGGTGGGGCCCTCCATTTCACCCTTAAAGAAGCAGCGAGGACGCTGCTTGCTGCAGCGTCCAGAGGACGCTGACAGCAACAGCGTCCCATGCATTTCTATATATATATATATATATATATATATTTTTTTTTTTTTATACAACGGATTTTCATAGGTGGGGCCCATATGAGGACAATCCACTCCATTTACTGGATTCTAGGGCTCATGGTACACCCAACGAGTCCAATGTTGGATATTTTCGACGAACAGAAACATCACAGCAGGTCTTAATAAATTTTAACTGTTAAAACAATGTTCTAGTCGGTGTGGCCTACCAGAGTTTTGGATCAGCTTCATTCTTTGGCTCAACGCCTAAAATGAAATGGAAAATAGGGTGGGCGGTGTGGATTAAATACAAGCATCATGAGTGGGGCATGTTGTGGGTCGACACTCCCCTCTCTACTAAAGCAAACTGAACGTTGCCTGCTGTGGCGTTCTCAAGGCGCTGGCAGCAGCGTCCACCACACACGCCACCACACTTACGCTGTAATGGGATTTCACCATCGGTGTGGGCTCATTTGGTGGATGGCCGGGATAAGATACATAATCACGGTGGGGTTCCTTAGGGTGGGCCACAAGGCCTCATCTTCACCATGAAATAAAGTAGAGGGAGAGAGATAAAGACGCATGAAGGGGAGGGACCTAGCCACTGTGGGCCATCCCTACACCCAATACAAAGCATACATTAAATGGGTCCCACCATAAGTGGGCCCTACAACCAAATCACAATATAAGGTTAAGAACACCCACCTTTTGATCTTCTTGGCCCGATGGAATCCCTAGCTCCTCGGCTTCGATTTTAACGGAGGATGATGAAGTTTAGAGGGTTAGGATGAAAGATGTGGGGGTAGGAAGATGGGCCACACCAAGGTTTTATTTCATGGAGAGCTTGCACGTTGGGTTCTCCTTGGTTGCTTGGAAGAGAAGGGAGAATTAAGAGAGAGAGGAGATGGGATTGAGTGATGAGAGGAGAGAGAGAGAGAGAGAGAGAGAGAGAGAGAGAGAGAGAGAGAGAGAGAGAGAAGATGTGATGGAAATGTTGACTTTTGGGGTTGTTGTGTAAGAGAAGTATGGGTTGTGATGGGTGAGTGATGTGTTGGGTGATGGGTTGATTGATGTGTTGTACTTGACATTGATGGGATTAATGGGACATGATTTGAAATCTTTCTTGGGTTTTGCAACGCGCGGCGTTTTCCTCGAACTGAACGCAGGCCCACATCTCCTGGCCTAGGTATTGCCTTGGCGCACGAGATGCGGCATCGAAACCGCAGCGACGGCGCGGTCGCACTGGTACAAGTCTCAGGTCGAGCCGACTCTAATATACGAGACACGACTCGTGATCGTGCGCAAACACCGATAACAGATCGTGGGGGTCGCCGGAACAGTACGGACTAGGATACGGGTCTTACAAAATCATCAATCTGACCCGTCCATTCACTCCATAGGGGGGTATTTACGTCACCTAGGTGTTCTTTTTCCACCATACGAGATATTGGAAGATCCTGTCCGTTGAAAGAAGGATGGACGGCAGCGAGCAGAGTTCAGTGGACCACATCGAAATAATACAAAAGTAAGCATTCCCGACCGGTTTTACGAGAGGAATTTGGTGGATGGCGTGGATTCCTAATACACCTAGAAGAATGGCCCCACTGAAAGCCAACGCAAAAACGGAAACTTCCGTTTTTGACTCCAGCGTCCGCGAAACAGAGGGATCGGACGATCTCAGTGGGCCACCGTCGATCATCATGTGGTCCATCTGGACCGTCCATTTGCCCCAGGATGTCAAACCGACCGTACCCTGAGTGGAGGCCTGATTTTCTTGGACACTGCATGTACAGGAAGTCTCAAGCGGAGGATGGACGGTTGAATGAAATTCTCAGTGGGCCACACCAAAACAGAAGAAACACGGTCATGTCCGACTGGTTTTTCGCACTGATTTCAGTGAACGAGTTGGATTTCTCCATAGCACATCGAAGTGGACCCCACCAGCAACGTCAGATCGCCGTGTGCGACCCCTGTTCACAGCGTCCGTAAAAACCGACCGCTGTGGGCCCCGGTGCGTCCGTGATCATCGTCGGATGGACGATCCAGACCGTCCATCGTGTATCTCATCGAAAAATCTCCCAAGTAACGTTGTCTGTTTGGGAAGGAAGCAAGGAAAGTGGGCCAGTTACGAGTCACCTTCTTGGCTGCGAATAGAAAGTTACGCACGTTTGCTGCGTAAGGAAATCTCCTCCTTCCGCACGATTAGAAGCTCTCCACAGCACCTTCTTTGCCTATAAAAGAGAAGAAAAGAGAGAGAGGAAGGATGATCTGGATCTGGAGAGGAGAGCTTGGAAGAAAGATCTTCTGCTTGGACGTGGATCGGCTGAGAGAGAGAGAGGAACAATTAAGGTTTTTTTTATTTTATTTTATTCTACTTGTTTTTCTTATTTAATTTTTTTTTTTGAGATGTATAGCCTATCCATGCTAGGCTAAACGTCTTAGCTAGGGCTAAGAGGTGAAGCTTGTAGTGAGATGGGAGTGTTTTCTATGCCTTTAATTTAATTTGAATTTAAGAATTGAATGTGTTATTAGTTTGATTATGAAGGGAATATTTTTAGTCTTTAATGGTCTGTTGTGACTGAAATTACAATGGGTCTGCAATGGGTTTGAGTATTTCCTTTTCCTTTTGATGTTTATGACGTCAGGAAGCCCTGTTGTTTACCATCGTCTCCTGGACATGGTTGGATGACGGTACCCTTCCTAACCTTCATAAACATGTTGACTGGTTGGTAATTAGTTTAATTCTGTTGTTTGCTTTGTCTCCTGGGCATGGTTTGGTGATGGAATCCATTCGAATTCATATACCTCTCATCTCTTGAAAACTATATCAACGGCAGTTCAGTTAATTTCCCTGATTTTTAAATTCAGGCATAAGATCTCCCTGATCTCTACAAGTGGATCCTCTGAATCCCTAGTGTTCCTTCTCTGAATTTCTTAAAGTTTTGGTTAATTATTTCACCTTCATTCATTCAAATATCCCTCAGTTTATACTCGGTTTATATTTCATCTTATTCTAGTTCTAGTTCTGGTTAGTTTCAGATAACGTACAGGTTTCAGTCCCTGTGGATTCGACCTCGGTCTTACCGAGTTTATTACTACATCACAACCCTATACTTAGGGAGTGAACACTGATCTTCCTCGTGAATCGGCTTGGAGGCGTGCTCAGGAGACTCGTTCTCCGTCCTACTCTAATCATAAAGACATTTTCACCAACTCGGCATAGGTCCATAGGTTCGCACAACACAATTTGGTGCGAATACTGGCCCTCAATCCCTCGGCTATAACACCCCGTACTTTCCAGTACTCGGGTGTTACCGTATAACCAAGATTTAGGATAACTGCAAACCAGGCTTAGCGAACATTCACGTGCATCCTAGTTTAAATCTGACCGTCGAAGGTGATCCCCATCCACATATCAAACCACCTAGTAGTCAAATGAAATATACTAAGTATATTATCTTATCTATTTAATATATTATAAATTTAACACAAACGTGGATCAAAAGAATTATGGACGTATTTGGTAATTTATTTATCATATAAATAATGTATGAAAATGTGTTGTAGTAGAATGATATGCATATGACCAATGTATATAAAATATTATGAAAATAATATTGTATTAAATAAACATTATGAATAATGGTTTTACAATATATAGTTGAATTATAAGTGTTAAGGTAGTATTAAATATCTTTTATAAGTATGTATACAAAAACCATTAGATACTTTAATGAAATTTTATATTTAACAATATTATTAAATACAAATATAATTTTAATTAAATATGATAATGTATATTATGAATTAAGTATATTAATGAATGTGGGAACGACAACATGTAATTAGTGGTATGTTAATATTAAAATTATACTTATATATATGTATGAGATTTTAAATATTGTAATTATAAGTAATATACAAATAAAAAATTATATTAATATTAGTATCGGTTAGTAATATATGACGAAAGCCTTACAAATGGCCCATTAAGATCTTTTAACCGTTGACGCTAAATCTCGGGATGATCCAACCATTGGATTGACAGAAACCCACCGTTGGAAGTAAAAGTTTAGGTGTATGGCCCACTTAAGATTTAGATTTGCCCCATCTTTTGCTAGAAGCTATGGCAGGGCCCACTAAGTGGGATGAACGGAGTGGATTTATCACAAGCATCACGGTGGGCCCCACACGGGGTGCGAGTACACCTAGTGCGCTCGTACCCACCATGCACCAGGTGTGCCAATGCGGTTAGCAGGCGCTGACCCGTAATTTCTTTAAACGAGAGAAATTTCTCTCTCTCCCTTTGTATTTCACAGCAGACGGACGCCGTCTGTTTGGGACGTGTTGTGGCCCACCCCGAGGGACCATCTCAATGATCTGAACTATGCATCTGAAAGGGGATCCACGTATGAATAAACCCTAGGTGATTTCACCTCATGGCAGGCACCCATATGCACACAGGAACCGGCGCAAACAGGGTCAAAAGCACATTGTTTCCAAAGATGGAAACCGCCCCTGCTGCCGCCAGCTCAGCGATCCGCGTGAGGGGCATCTAACACGATCTCAGACGTCCATCAAAAGCAATCTCAGCCATCCAACAGCTTTCACGCAGATTAGGGCTCCCATCGCAAGCTAACACCAAAGAAAATATCTCAGGTTGTCTGCTTCTGGAAACGGGACAACTGTTGAAATCCAAACCGTTCATCCTCATCCAACGGTCTATAGGAGCTAGGGTAAACCGTAAAAGTGAGATGAGCAAGCAATAGTGGGATTTTATCCTGCTCCTTACGGTTGCTTGTGGAGTCTCGGCCAAAGCTTCCAAGCCTGAAACCACTAGCCAACAACCCTCCGATCTTCAATCCCTCCATTCCGGGAGCTCCTCACCACTAAACCGGAGCATCCACAAGAATCAGATCTTAAGGATGCCCCTCCGTTTGCAATCTACCATGAACGACCGGTCTTCTTCCTCGACGAGAAACCCGACTATTCAGCCGGTTGTGGGGTTGTTGAGAAAGTGGGAAGGAGGAGGAGAGGAAGGAAATGGGAGAGGGAGAGGAAGGAAAGAAAGAGAGAAGAAGAAGAAGAAGGGAAAACGGAGGTGGAGAGGTGCGGCTGTTACACCGCACCATCTCAACTCGACCCACTGATCAAGCCCTGTCCGCAGCTAGCATTGTTGGACGACTGACAGATAAGAAAGAAAGAAAGGAGCTAGGGAGAGTGAGAGAGAAGAAAGAGTGTAGGAGAGAAAGAGAGAGTGGGAGAGAGATGGTGGGTTCGGGTAGCAACCCCACTCGCTGCTGAGCCGAGTTGGCTCAGATCTGGTTCATGCCTGGGGGTTTGATGGAGTTCTAGCAAGGAGAAGAGAAAATGAAAGGGAAAGAGATGGATATGAGGAGAGGGGGAGAGAAGAAACAGAGAGAGAGAGAGAGAGAGAGAGAGAGAGATCAGCTGGGTGATGCAACTGCACCACGTTGGCTGTGCGAGTTCGGGCCTGTCCGAGTTCGTCAACTCGCTGACCCGTGCTTTGGTGCATGCAGAACAGGGCTAAGAGTCCAGCAAGAGAAGAAAGTGGGAAGGAAGGAGGAGAAAAGAAAGAAAGAGAGAGCAGGTGAAGGCTTGGTTGAACCGAGTCAACTCAGTTTCAAACCGAGTCAATTCACTGAGTCAGGCTGACCTGAATCCCATATTATTCGGGAATTGTTCTCAGTCAGCAAATCGACAATATTGGGGCTCCCAGTCCCGATCCTAGTGCTAGGCATCGTCATCAGGTAACCTTTCCAACTCAACTGAGTCGACTCAATGAGTCAATGTTTCCTTTCTAGACTAGACATGCCTCATTTTATTAATATCACTATTGCACTCTTATTATTAAGATTGCTAATACTATATATGATTAGCCATTGACAGATAATTTATGCTAGAACTAGTTATAATAAATGGAATTAAAATTAGTGAATAGTGTAATTTACTTACCATTCTTAAATATTATCAAAATATTAATTATCATCATGATGATTACTATTAACATGTTACGATAATATTAGTTGTTATAAATGAAACTACCATTAGCGATATTGGCATGGTGTCCATCACTTGAAAATATTATCTTTAATTATAGGTTATACTATTTTATTACAATTTTAATACTAATTATCACTAGGGTCACAAATAATAGTTGTATCATTAAAGTTAAATTGTAACTAACCATATTACTATTATATTGTATTTAAGTTACACATGCATCATAAGTGCTACTCCTAGAATCAAACCCTAGGATGTAAACCCTAAATTCTACACTAAAACCCTAAAGGGTAACCCTAGGCGATGATCTTAAACCTAGGTACTGTGCAGAACTTCGAAATAATTGTACATCCTGATTTATGGTAGGATTTGATTCTAAGGGCACACGTACTTCCTAGCAACATTAGTGGCGATCCGATCTATAAGGTGATGATCCTTCCCCTTGAGCTTTCCATCTTCTCATTATCTTAAGTTATAGTTTTTATTTAAATTCATAATTGATATCTTCCTTTATAATCACATGTGTTAGCTGGTGGAAATTGAATTGCTGTATTACATACTTTATGATTATCTTGTATATTTGTTCATGCTTGTGGATTATTTGTGTATTGCTTATGGACTTTAAATTGGTACATTAGTGGGAAACCCCCACCTATAAATGTACACCCATACTTGGGATGTAACCCGACTGGTTGTGATTAAAATGGACCTTTGGCTTAGAGGTTATTGAGTGGTGCTCTAAATGGATCATTGATGTGGGCCTACCATCTAGGGTTGTTGTGTCCAATGGTTTCTAAGGATGGTCTTTATCGTATGGTTTTGATATTCACCTTATGTGGCATATTTTTATATTTGCCCTACGTGGTTTATTTTGATACTTTCCCTATATGGGTTCGATGTTTTATATTGTCCAACCATGCGATGGTAAGCCTTATATACTGTAATATGATTGGCCACTAGTCGACAGGTTTCCATTAAATATCCCAAGATGGTAGCCTCATGGGCCGGGGATGGTAGTCATGGGATACTATGCCCGAGCCATCGGCCTACGCTGGGTCATGCGCTCCTCGTAGTGACCGTGAGCTTACTTAAATTGGCTAATTGTAAATGGACTAATAATGGGCTGACAAATCATGCATACATGGCATATTTCGATGGCTTGGATCACTCTGCCCTGCGATTACGCCGTGTGTTGCGCTTATGACTAGTCATTCGATTTACGATGATGACTTGGATCTTCATGCCCATGCGATTACACCGAGTGTTGCGCTGATGACCAGTCACATCCATGGGTGATGACCCCAATGCCCGTCCGGATGTTTTTCCTGGGGCATAGACCGTCTGGATGTTTTACCCGGGTCCATGATTGCATTCATGCATCTGTGCATCTAATAAGACTGCATTTACTCTGTTTTGGTTGTCTAGTTGTTTTATAATTATGCCTACCTAATGCGACGGTGTGTAATCTTGAGGGGTTCATACTGAGTTGGCCACTCATCCATCAAATATACAACCGTACAAATAGTACAGGTGGCTTTAGTGATATGCATGTTCAGACTTGATGAGGAGCAGGGTACGATCGCCAAGGATGCATGACTGTATTTGCATGGAGGAGCTGTGTGATCTTGCGGCTTATATTTATATGCTTTCTTCTATTCTTCATGTACTAAATTCTCATAAATCTTGTACTTGATAAATTCAGAGAAATTGGTTTGTATAAGTCATTATGGGTAGCTTCTTGTATATTTGAATGATAATGAAATTTTTCTTCATGTTAATTTGTCCACACCACACTCATTTGCTTACTCTAATAAAAGATTAAAAAAAATGTACACTCGAATTTGACCATCCTTTAAGGTTAACACTCGGGTTTTTGGGACACGGGTCATATACTCGGGTCCTGAAAAGTCGAGGTGTTACATCGGCGAAGCGCCTCATCCAAGTTTCTTCATCGGCCACATTTCGGAGGGCGTAGCGGGATAACTAGGTGAACCAGTTCTCGTATTCGGCCACTGACATCCCCCCTTGCTGGTGGCACAAAAATTCATTTTCCTTCTCAATCCAGTAAGTGCGGGGGAAATACTTCTGGAAGAAGCGCGTCTCAAAGTCCTCCCAGGTCCATACGAAGTTGGCGGGGACGGTTCTTAACACTCTATCCCACCATATGTCAACCTCCTTCTCGAACAGATAGGAGATCAACTCCACCTATTCCGCTTAAGTGCAGTGGATAGGTCGAATTGCCTTGATAACCCGATTTAGCCAACTTTCGGCCTCCTCAGGTCGATGTGTGCCGGCAAAAATGGGCGGCTTGAGCGTTTGGAAGTGCTCAAAGAGGTTATATGGAGTGGTTGTGGTCCCGGCTTGATCTGGCCAGGCATATTCATATGGTGGGCCATGGCTCCCACTAAGGTGTGTAGCGACTGTTGCTGCTGCTGCATACGTGCAACATCTATTCCATGATCCTCATAGTTAGGGCTGCCTGGTACGAAAAGGTCTCGCTTTGAGTCGATGGCGCCTCTGGAAATTGATCCGGTAAGTCATTTCCAATATCAGGCTGATTGTCTTCGCCTTGACAACCTTATTGCTCATAAGGGGCAATGCACCCTCGCTCATCTCCTATGCCCAAAGCTAGGCGGACTAGGCGGCTATCGCCTTGGGGTCTCATTGTCCTGAAAGGCATTCCCATATCGTTTAGCAACATAAAGCCCATGGATGCAACATTTAGCGCATACACACTTAGAGAACAAAATTGCACAACCATTATTAGTTTACCACAATATTCCAACACATTACTCAAATATAGTCAATTTCAGGCATTTCATTAAGCAAAATTGTCAGTGTTACATATGCTAGGGCATTACTTGTACAAAGACAGAAAATGCATGGTCTCCAATCAATTCCGAAAGCTTCAAAGGCCTACAACCTAAGACAAACAAACTAAGCCTATCCAAAGCTATTGGAAAAAGAAAAGCAACTACATTGCTACACTCCTAATCCTCCGACTCCGACAAAGGTGGAGGTGCTCCCTTATCCTGCATGCAGCACAGGAGAGCCTTCAGCGTGCGAGACTTCTTCTTTAATTTTCTCCTCATGTTCTCTTAGTTCTCCTCATCTTGGTCAGGCGGGCGTCTAGCGTATCCCGACTCTGGCGCTTGCCAAGAGTGGCGAGACGCTCCCAGTCAGCATCCTGGGCCTCACCTTCTTCCTCTTCTTTAGCTTCACTCTCCTCTTCCTCTTCACTCTCCTCTTCTATCTCATCCCTGAACTCTTCTAGTTGGGCCCTATGTTGTTTAGGGCCAATCTCCATATTGTTGAGGGTATTCTCATCAAGCATCCTGATTGGGACGAGGTGCTCTACATACTGCCTGTACCCATAATTATGGGTAAACTTACAGATTAGTCGACCAAATGGGAGTGACTGGTTCTCCCAAAGGGATTGCACCGCCTTCATGATCTGAGTTAGTATAAGTGTAAGCAGGCAGACCTTCTCTCCCTGTCCCACTCGGTAGAGGAAGTCTACCATGAACCTAGTGCATTTCGTGAAGTCGCTCAACCTCGGATATACGTTATAGGTGCAAATGTGGTGGAGTATGTGATAGTCAGGGGCCATATCTGTCAGCTTGACGCTGTTTTCACGCCTCCACTCGACCAGTCGGCCTCACAATTGTCGCATGCGGCGGTCCCTTTTCCCGCCTTTCCGCTACATTATCCTCACTGGCATGAACAACACCGGGCTCTACCCCAAGGATGCGTGCGATTATATCCACGTTGACCAGAGCCTCATGTCTGCCTAGAGGAATGAAAAATCCAAGGGGGTCGAGAGATGGCTTCTGTATGTGCGCTTAGAAGGTCCGTACAAGGTCCTCACTGACCTGATACTTCCCTTCGAATATCGGACCCTAACCACTCTCGAGAAGGTGGTCCAGTCGCAGATGCTCGCCGAACAACTTCTCATCCACGTGGGCTTCGAATACAATCTTACGGTTTCTAAACCTATCGTACTCAATGCCCGGTGGTAGTGCCCTTTCCGACAGGGTTTGGGGATCGAGACCCCGTTTGGACCTCCGCTCAGTGCTTGGGCTCGCACCGACATCCAACTTCTTCTTGGATCTTCTTTCTCGGCTCAGCCCGACTTCATTGGGGGCTGCCTGCTTCTTTCCCATGAGTGATAAGAGCTTGGAGATGGAGAAGATGGACGATACTACCTCGAAAAAGGCCACGGAATGAAGGTCCTTAGAGAAGGTGATTGCTAGGTGATGGGTCTTGAGAGAATGAGGGTTGTGGGTCCCTTAGTGGAGGGGTTTTATGCTCAAATGGGTAAGATTTTGTGGGTATAAGGATGATTAGGATGATTGAAGTTTAGAATAGGTTGAAAATGGTGCATGCAAGCAAGAAGATGGGTCTTTGGAGCTTGAAAATGGAGATCTGGAGGAGGAGAAGGGTTTAAGAGGGGTTTAGAGGGTAGAAAATGACTTGGGGGAGGGGTCCCCAAGTTTTAAAAAGCGTAGGAGAGGGTTAGAGGTAGTCCCCATATGTGGGAGGGACCCACATGTGCGTCGGACCGGCGGTGCGCCGTCGACTCAGCGGTGGTACTGCCGTCTTTTGGTGCCAGCGGCGGCACGCTGCCAATTCATCGGTGCCGCCGCCTCCTTCTGGTAGTGCGTCGCCTCCTTCTGGTGGCTCCGGTAGTGCACCGCCAATTCGGTGGTTGCCCACCCCTCTTGGGTCTCTTTTGGTGTTAGCGGGGCCGCATCTGCCTCCTTCCTCATGTTAGTTTATTCCTTTGGTCACTAGGTCCGCTCATCACGACCCAAAGACTATTTTTCGGTATAAACAGGGATCTCTTATGTTTAGAAATTCTCTAAACGCTGACTTAGGCAGGTCTAAGATCTCTTACATTTGATACGGGAACATTCTGTCTCACCCTGACTGGGAATCGAGTGGATCCCTCGTCAGGTAGGGGCTGTCGAACGCGTATGCTAGACCGTTGAAATTTTGTGAGCTACTCGCGCAGCTCAAGCCTACAATGTTTAATCCAGGTCGATTCAAGTTGTCGAGCTTCTAGTTAGAAGTGGTTTGGACCACTTCGCATAGCCTAAATCCTCTTGTTTGTAAGCCCTAAACTAGTGTTTGTTTTTGGGCTTGCCAATGGCGTGATCCCGGGGTCCTATTGCGGTCTCCAAGTTCAATCGCTCTCTCCTTAGTCAGAATTACGTTATGATAGGCCTGCTACCCTAGGCCCAGTTTAGTCCGAACCACGCTTTGATACCAAGTTGTAGTGCCCCAAATTTTAGGGGCCGAGTAGGAACTGGGCTCCCGAATTTTTGAGTGCCACGTGTGCCCTGATGGGCCTCAAATGCATATGAATATTAGGTATTCTATGGGCAATGGGGAATTAAACCAAGCATAACTTAGCATTTAAACCAATTAGAAAGTTCAAGTGTTACTAATAAAATTGTAACGCCCTGAAAATCGGGGGTCGAGCATAAACTCAACTCCCGAGTTCCAGAACATCACATATGCAACAAAATGAATGATGATTGAATTTTGACTGTATTCGTGCATTGAACATGAGTGAGATTAAGCCAAACCAGCATATCATACTCCAGAGACAGTTAAATTTGCAAGCGGAGGACTGTGATAGATAGATAAAATATATAAACTATGATGAGTCTCCAGAGTGTGATAACATTACCAGGTTAAATAATTACAAGTACAGTTCTAAAATATACCAAATGTGACGAAGTGTAATGTCTCCTATCCCAAGTACCGTAGCCCCGTCAATACAATACCAGGTCTTCATAGACCTGCCAGAGATTACATATAGGAGAACTCCTCCTCAACATCATAGTAGTAGTTCGGCTCTGCTTCATAAGCATCGCCATCACCTGAAACTCAACAAATCTGGTTGGTGTTGCAAACACCGTCCCGAAACGTGGGAGTGAGTGATCAACTCAGTGGAACAGTAAAGCATAGGTTAACATGTTATCAACTCAGTCAAGCAGTAATGATAAAGCAGTACAATCAAACAAGTTTAACTACTCTTATTAAATGCAACTATGAAATGACATGATGATATATGCCCTTGCCAAACCACCCTCATGCGACATCATCTTACGTTCGTGAATGCATACCTCCCTCAGTGCTCCACATCTACTAGGCACATGCGGTGCGATGATGAGCATGATTACCGAGTTATTATTAGTCCATTTCAAACAGTAGTATTGGGAAACTAAGGTACCTCCTTTGTATCATTCCCAAACATGATCCATTCTAGGGTCGTCAATCCTAGTTAATCTCATACGATACTATGGTTTGAGAGGCACAACGAAGGCATCACAAAGGGCTCGTCACCCGTCAGCACAGATACAGATCTCACCATATGCGGCTCAATCGCTGGCCGTTAGCTCGAATACAAGTCTCACTGTACTCGGTTCAACTCATACTCTAGTTGCTGTGAAGGGCTCGTCGCCAATCACAGACCTTGGAGTATACTCGAAGACACTACAGAGGACTCGTCGCCCGTCAGCACGAGTACAGGTCTCACCGTACTCGGCTCTTGCCGTAAGTGTCGATAGCTCGAATACAGTATCCCATACCACCGTATTCGGCTCACGAGTTGGTTGCTCAATGGTCACTACGGGGAGGCACGTGGCCCCAGCATAGGCAGACAACTCGACCACGGTGTCCCATACCACCATGCCCGGCTCATGAGTCTTAGCGGATCGAGGTACCATGGTTAAAAGGGATTTCACTGGTAAGTTTGGTACCCTAGGTTCAAGCAGTAGTGTCCAAACATGGTGAGTATACATAAGACAGATCGGGTTACTTGACGAACTCGGCTAGCTCAAGCGCACAACAAGTTGAACGACATGAAGTGCATAAGCACTTCGCGTGGCCAACCACTATCGTCAACCGAAGTATGACTCGGGTTCGTCGAACACATCTCACGTGGCAAATGAATCACAGCCACGAATGCAATTCTGGTACCGATTGTTTGGACTATAATCATAGCCCCAAACACAATCAAGTGCAGATAGATAAAGCAGTAATGGATCAAGATTCAACTCATACAATTAAGGTCTGGTATTATCCGTTTAGGGCTGCCAAGGCTGTTGCACGCACTCGTTGCTCCACTCCCCCATCACCCATGACGGATCATACAACGTAAATATAAACTTAAACATATGCATTACATAGTTAAAATCATAAAGCAGTTGAGCATGTTATGAAGCACAACACAAGCATGAGTTTGTACATGTTCAATTCCTAATCACACAACTACCCAAGGAGATCATACACATAGTTAAAAGAGGTTGAGAATCATATCTCAACACCCTTATACATTACAATTTGCCAACTACTACTCATTTAGACATTTCAAGAAACACTTAAACAAACATACATCAACATACATGACATATGTCGATCACATAGGCATTAGGCCAAATCCTTTCACTAGGGAGTTGCCCCAATCATAACACGCGTACACCCACGACGGATAGTCATGGCAAGCAGGAATCCAAGTTCCATATTCATTCAATCATTTCCACAAACACTTGGGCCACACGTTTTAGCATATATAGTGTATATTGGCCGTGGCGTGATTTAGGGCAAATCCTTTCGTCAAAGGGGTATCGCCAATACAACAATCATGAATCCATGACAATTAGTCATGGCGAGCACGAATGAGAATTCTATACTCATTCAGTCATTTTCACAAACACTTAGAATACACTATTACAACATACATGGTGTATGTTAGCAAAACATGTATTAGGGCTATCTTTTAGCCAAGCGAGTATTTTATCCTTGTATAATATATTACTACAACAAATAATCATGATAAATACATCTCCAAAATTTATACGTATACAGTATTTTCTAGAATATGCAATTTCAACATACAGTGTATATAAGTAAAACATGTATTTAGGCGAATCCTTTTGCCAAATAAGTATTTTATTCATATATCGTATATCCATATAACAAATAAACATGTCAAACACCTTTCCAAAAAATATACGTATACCGTACTTTTTACAAATACCTAGAGTATGTAGAATTCCATATTTTTCATCTTTAATCGAAACGGAAAACAGACAGCACTTTGTACATGTGCAATTGCATGCAGATCATGAATCTATCATTATCTGACATTGAAAGCGTTGAAAACCATAACCTATACACCTAAAGTCCGCACCTTTTGTCGTAGAATCGTAACGGAGTCGATAGGTTTGCTAAGCTTCCGTATTCGGCAGTTTGGCAACCTATAGAACGAAATAGGTTAGCTATTTCACAACCTACAACTGTCTAAACCCCAAAACAGATTAGGGTTAGGGTTCTTTACCTAGAAATGATGCCGAAAACGCCGGGAAAGCGATGAGAATCAGGCGGTGGAGCCCAAATAGCGGCAGGGAAGAGTGGCAGGGAGATTCTCCCACTGCTCCCACACTTTCTCTCTCTTTTCTCTCTCTCAATCTCAAATTCGTATGACTGCCATGAGAGAGGGTTTAAGGTCCTTATATAGCCTAAAAATTCACCGAAATAGACTTATGTTCAAAGTATACTTACATTATAACCAAATCGGCATTGTTTCAGCTCAAAAGAGGGTTTCTGGCGGCCCTCCTTGAGCCAAAGGTCGGACTTAAGCTCATTAACGCTGGATCTACGTTCTGTTAAGTTTTCGTTTCGGTCGGGATTCTAGATCACGCGTGGTGGACCAGTTTCAGTTCAACGGTCAGCGGATCTCGATCGGAGATTCCGAGTACATGTAAATGTGTATGAAATTTCTCCTGATCTGAGGGTGTAATTTGGTCTGATCCTGACGGTCTGGTTGCTTAATACTGATCCGCAAGCGAGGTGCCAGATTACTATTCAAGATATTTTATTTTGAAATTATTTCACATTTCTCACACTCTTCATTCCGAGCTCAAGCGAATAGCGCTGGGACACTATCTGAATTTGATTTCCGAGATGGTTATCAGGCCCAGCGAGGCGGTCCTAGTTCCTTAACTTCGTGTTAATCGGACTTCCGACGTGCGGTCCAGATCCGATACGGAGTTTCCTAGCATCAATGATTGATCCCGTGAGCAGCCGCGTAATGAGATTGATCCTAAGTTTTAGGGTAACCTAGCATCAATGATTCTACAAGTTTTGAATCTTGCAGTGTACCGGATTTTATTAAGGAGGTTTCCCAGGGTTCACTCAAACTTAAGGTTTTAAACCAGGTTCACCTTCAACCTTTACACAGAGGTTTCTGTTCGGTTCACCTCTAACCCTGGAGTTTTACTGGTTCACTCCTAACCAGATGTTTATGCTCTCCATAGAGCAAGGGTCCACACAACGCACCGACTTTTAGGCACACTGGCCAAGGATCTTCCATAAGACCCTACTGGAGGTTTCTACACGGTTGACCTCTAACCCTAAGGTTTTACCAGGTTCACCTAAAATCCAGAGTTTTACTGGTTCACTCCAAACCAGATGTTTATGTTCTCCACAAAGCAAGGGTCCACACAACGTACCCAGATGTTTATGCTCTCAACAGAGCAAGGGTCCACATAACACACCCACTACGTACACTCCCGCCAGAGGCCTCCTTGAGGACTTCAAAGGGTGAGAACCACTTAAGACCCAATCCTAGAAAGGAATAATCACAAGTGTCCTCTTGGACTCTGGATACTTACAAATAAGTTGATGAGTCTCATTCAGCACAATGACGAAGATCTCCTCCTTGCTGCTGAAGAGTCTTCGGCTCCCTTGATCCGCAGTACAAAAGATGTACTAGTATTGGGTTTCGGGTTGGGTCAAGGTTATGATGGAATCCTACTCTCTAAAGGTTTTCCTATAAGGAAGATAGAGTAGTTCCAATCATCTAGGCATTCAAGGCATCCCAGCTTAATGATTTGCCATTAAGGTAGTAGCTGGAGGATCCTTGAATGCGGAAGTTCATTCCCCAATCCACTCTATTAAATGTCAATGGTGAGGGTGGATTGGAGGATGAACTCCCTTGAGAGAAAGGGCTTTAGATATAAGATATAAATTGAAATACTCAAAAGCTCTTTCTTCTTTCTCTCACAGCAACAAAAGACAAGTCCTCTATATATAGGCAAAAAGTTCCAACGGATATAAAACGATCATATTTATGACAGAGTTCGATATCATCGAGCAGGTTTGATATCATCGAGCGTATACTCTTGATAGCATCGATGATCTGCTCGATTACTCGGACTTAATGTCATACGCTTTTGAAACTCTTTGCCAATTGGTCGATGAATCGAAACTATTGTCGATGTCATCAGATTTTGAACTCCGATTCCATCGATGACAGGTTCGATCCATCGACACTTGAAAAATGAGAGAGACTTGACTTTGAAATATTTTAGGTTTTCATGAGTGATCGGGGAACCGTCGAGATCATCGGAATTAGAATGTCAATGATATCGAGATCAGAGTCGATGCATCGATAAATCCAGCGGATTTGACTTTAAGCTTGTTGGACGATTTATGTCTTTATTTGATACAATCGATCTGGTGTCGATATCATCGATATTGAATATCGATTCTATCGAAGGCCCCGATCATAGTTAAGAACGACTTGAATTATCTGCTGTAAGAAATGCGCCCACGATCGATATCATCGATGGACTTCCGATCTTATCGATATTTGAATTCAGATCATATCGGACGATCATTGATATATCGAAGGAATTTGAGATTTTCATTTAAAAATAGGGGTGCCGAAGTCTTCTGTCGATCTTATCGAGCCACTCTCGATGAAATCGAAATTTGAATATCGTGATATCGATACATCGATAATTCGTCCAGATATGTTGTGAAGTTGCTGGACATATTTAGTGCTTATATCGATGAATCGATAGGTGCATCGATACATCGATAATCCATCCAGATGAATATTTAGTTGTTGGACACTTTTGGTCCTCTTATCGATAATATTGTTAAGGTATCGAGAACATCGATCGTGCAGGTTGATTATATCGAGGGTGCTTCGATAAGATCGACAAGGCGAGAAAAACTTAGAGATTTTCCTATTTTGCAAAAAGTTTTTCTCACCCTAAAACCTTATGATTTCTAATTCATTTTTAAGGGTTTTTCTGTACCTGGTGTTTTGGGTCATGGGATGTGAGGCTTTAGATTTACCTGTGACGAGCTTGTACACATCCGATTGAGGCAGACACTTGAATTGATCTTCCTATCGAGATCTGTAGACAGTCTGACCTACCACTCACGTAACTTGACAAACCAGGGCACTTTCAATCTCCCCCTTTGTCAATTACGTGACAAAATTCCCAAAACACCCTAGAATGTTGTAGACAAACACACCCTAAATTGTGTGTACATGCTTTTACATAATTTTACAATTTTCTAACCCATGTGCACGACCCAATAGCTGCTCCCCCTTTCTTGTAAACTCCAACTCCCCCTTGCTTGTTGCGTCTACTCCCCCTAACACCTGCAACAACCTTTAAACAGATATACAATTTCCATTCAAGGTGTTTGTAAACGTTCTCCCCCTTTTTGCCAGTCATTGACAAAGATATCTCAGATGATATTGACTGAAGCTTGAAACACTTGGGAGAACCAATCAGATAGAAGCGGAACAATTGATGTATAATGAATTAATTTAGTTTAAACAAGACATCAATTTCAGAACATATAGATGTGTATTAGATAAGATAGAGCAGTTGTATAACAGTTTTTAATCATATGCAATCCATATCAGAAACTTGATAAACCAGGGGAACTGAGAACTTAATTATGGTGATAAAAGATAGAATTATTTTCAGCCATAATCCAAAAACATCCAAACATATACTGCCACAGGCAGCAGTAGATTAACAATATATTCACCTAAACAAAGTTCCAAAAAAAATCAGTCCAACCATGGACATGTACAATGACCCAAAAAAATCTCCAGATTAGTTAGTTATCACATACACTCATGAAGGCGTAGAACATTCAAAAAGATACTAATGTTCGTATGTAGAGAGAAGAGTAGGGTGTATGTGATAGCAAGGAGTGATCATCATCATGGAGCTGAGTGGGATGGTGCTGTGTCGTCCCGGCGGCAAGTTATCACATTCACCAACTGTTGGACGATTTGCTGCACACTTAGCATCATCTGTTCCAGGACAGTAAATCTCTCATTCATTGACTCCCTGAGCTGAGAGACATCATGCTGAATGGCCCCAAGCTTGTCTTGATGGAGCTTAAACCTCTTTGCATGCCCAGGTGTTGATGTTGATGGAGCATGTTGAGGTCCAGAAGCTTCTCCTCCGGTCATCTTGGTCCTTCCCATAGGAGCATCACCAGCCCTACCTTCTCTCTCGACTCGGATTCCTTCCTCCAAGGGCTCCTCGGGGTATTTGTGAAATACCAGATCCATCCTTCGGATGTTGCTTTTATTGAAGGTTTGAAGAGGGAGTTCAGGATCATTTGTAGTTGGGAATCCTATAGCATTACAGATTGTATTAATGATCCAGGGATTAGGTAGGAGAATGTCCCTAGCCCTATGAAAAGCATACACCAATTGATACACAATCAGGGTAGGCAGACAGATCTTGACCCCAGAGGCGATTGAATAGATTATCATAGTCATGAAGCTAATGAGGTCAGCTCTGTTGGAGCCTCTAGAGTAAATATTCGAGGCAAGAATACCATGCAGGACTCGATAACGTGGTTCCATGAACTTCACTTTCAGAGCATTTCCTTGGATACTCGACACTCATCACGATTATGGCAGAGAAATTTAGTGACCGTGGACCGAACTTCAGGATCTTCCATGTCCATATCAGGGATTCCTACAGGAGATAAGATAAGATTGATATTCCTGCAACAGACCCTGGAGTGATTAGCACATCATCACCATCTACAGTTACGGAGATGGAGGGATGATTAGATGTCGGAGAATGGCAAGCAGTAAAAAATTGGTAAGTTCGTTCAAGCTGATATGATCCTCCAAAGTTGAGAACTGGTAACCAATTTATGGCGGCAAATAGAGGTTCCAGATTATATGGAATCAAACAGCTTCTGTCGACTTTCCTTTTAGGAATAACCTTTCTCCCTACAAATTTTACTAGCTTGCACAGGTGGAGGAGCCCGCGCCTCAGACTGAGACTCGCCATGTCTCGAGCGTTGCCTTGTGGGGGTCCCACGGTCCGGGTCCCTTGCCCTTGCTCTTGAAGCAAGTACCTTTTGTTGGACGGATCTCGAAGACTCCCCCTGTCTGGATGCTTTTCCCTTGTCTTTACCCGTCTAGACAAAAATGATTTTGAAAGTTTGGGAAAGGAAGACACGACCTTAATAGAAAGCAACAATACCTAAAAGAAGTGGACTTTCATTTAATAGAAAGGTATTACCGATTTCGTTGCTTGATTTGGGTAGGCCTTCGAGGGTTCCAGTGGTTTAGTCGAGTGAATCGAGCAGAGGCGAGAGCATAAAAACTTTTGAGACAGAAACCCCTTTTTGCTCCCCGCTGACTTATATCGGGCAACATTCGTTAGTATATGTCGATATGATCGATACTCGTTTCGATGATATCAAGAGTCTCTTTATCGAGTTCATCGATCCTGCTTACGATACGATTCTCGATCACACGCCTTTTTAACTTTTGATGATATCGACTGCTTATCGATTTGATCGAAAATGCTCATGAAAACTCGGCAGTCATATCAGATGTACATGTTTTTCAATTTTCAGCATCCAGACAACCATTCATGTATACTTTTAGTATGTGAATTTATCAATAGTATACATAGCAAAATTTTGTACAATTAATGCACACAAAACAAAAAATTATAAACATTTGAATGTTTATACACAAAAGATGGAGGTGAAGAACCTCAGATATATCATTTTCAGCTCAGTAAAAAGAGTCTCATTTTAGCGCAGGTTCAGATTCTAATGCATGATCTGAACTAATTCTTCCTTATCCATTTCATTTTGTTAACCGATTTGGGTGGTGATGCAGGGGCATTGCTTCTATCCATATCCTTAAGAGGACTCTTGAAGTTCTGTATTTCTCTAGTTGACAATTTGTTCTGACCAGAGTTAGGTTGAGTCCTCCTAGGAGTTATGCATTCAAAATTATAATGACCTAAATCACCACACAAATAACATGCTGGAGTTGTTCTGGTTTTGTTTCCAGAAGTAGCAAAATTTTCAGTTTTGGGAGCTACATTTCCAGTCTTTGATTTATGTTTTTCATATCCAAGACCGCTTTTACCCTTTCCAGGTCTTCCCATTCCTAATAGTTTTTCTAGCTTTTCGCCACTCTGGGAAAACTTGTAGTTTATCTTGGCTATCTTCTTGGATTCTTCCAGATCAAACAGAAGTGTATGATTTTCATTGCAAAGAAGTCTATTCTTATCTTCTAGAAATTCAACCTGTTTGTTCAGTTTATCAAACTCGTTTTCAAGAAAAGTATTAATTCGTTCAAGTCTATCATTTTCCATATGATATTGTTGTAGATCATTGATTAGATGTGTATTGATTTCTAGGGTTTTATCCAAATCTCTTTGTAGCAACTTACTTTTGTTCTCCGCTATTCCGAGTCTCTTAAGGATATTTATGCTATGAATATAGAGTTGATATAAGCATTTTGTAGTTTATCCTTTTTGATTTCTTCGTCTTCCCAAGTTCCCTCATTATCAGATGAAAATGATTCCGTGGCTAGCTGTTCTTTCTCGTTCTCAGATTCAGTGGGAATGATTGGAGTAGTGGAGACCATGAGTATTTTCAATGATTTCTGATCTCCATCGCTTTCCGAGTCACTAGATTCTGAATTTGACTCCTCAGTATCATCCCATGTGGCGGCCATTGCCTTGCCCTTAGTTTTTCTATTTGGGCATTCGGTTGATAGGTGCCCATACTCATGACAGGCGTAGCATTGTGGTTCTTTGGTTCTTTTACCAAATTTACCTGCAGAAGGTTTATAGTTCACCTTTCTCCCTCTGGAAGGCCGACCACGATTCTTTTGAAAGAATCTTCTGAATTTTTGTGCCAGCAAGGCCACTTCTTCATCTTCATCTTCCTTTTCACTTTCACTGTCCCCATGAATTGTTTTCTTTGAAGATTTTAGGACAGTGTTTTTGGATTTTTGGGATTGTTTAAAGTGTAGTTCAAAAGTTTATAGGGAACCTACCATTTCTTCTACTTTCATTTCATCTATGTTCCTACACTCAATTGTTGAACCTTGGGATTAAATCGATCCGGTAGGGATCTTAGAATTTTCCAACAAATTTTCGGTACCGGAACTTTCTCTCCTAATCCACCCATGGAGTTGCAGATGATATTTAGCTTTGTAAAGAACTCCATAAATGTCTCATGCTCTTCTATTCTAAGACTTTCGAACTGTGAAGTTAAGAGTTGAAGTTTGGATTGCTTCACAGTGTTTGTGCCTTCATGGGTTGTTTCCAATAAATCCCATGCTTCCTTGGATGTCCTACACATACTTATCTGATTGAATATATCCTGGGATACGACACAGTAAACAACATTCATAGCTTTGGCTTCAAATGTTTGCCTTTCTTTGTCGAATGTTGTCCACTTTTCTTTGGGTTTGGGCTTTGTGATTGTTGTGCCACTATCAAGTACAATTTGTTCAATAGGTGGCACATATCCACTTTCAACTATATCCCAAACGTCATGATCCAAAGATCTCAGAAAGTAGTGCATCCTAGCCTTCCAGTATGCATAATTTGAGCCGTCAAATACTGGAGATCTCGTGACTGATGAGCCCTCTCCTTTGGCCATATTCCCAACTTCAGTCAAGATCACTCTCTAGGTGGTGAAGCCCTTAAAGAGAGACCCTCTCTGATACCAATTGAAAATAGCGGTGAAGACCGCTTGAGTTAAAGAAGGAATAAGTCAATATCTCCTAGAGGGGGGTGAATAAGACTTTTTAAAGTTTTTATGAGTTATTTAAAATCTTATTACACTAATCCTAACAACATGTACAAATTAGGATTACTCAAAATTAACTCTACTGGCTTCCAAGCCTTGTAGAGGATCCAAACACAAACTTCTTGAAGGATAAACAAATTGCAAACAAGATTGTGATGGATATGACTGTGTGTGTGTGTATGAGGTGTGATCTCAGGCAATCAGATATAAAAACATATAAGGAAATCACATAATTAAAAGATATTAACAATCTCAAACACAGTCATTTTTATAGTGGTTCGACTACTTGTCTACTCCACTCCCGGCTGCCTCACTCAACCCTTGAATGTACCGGATTTCACTAAGGAGGTTTCCAAGGGTTCACCTCAAACCTAAGATTTTAAACCAGGTTCACCTTCAACCTTTACACAGAGGTTTCTGCTCGGTTCACCTCTAACCCTGGAGTTTATTGGTTCACTCCTAACCAGATGTTTATGCTCTCCATAGAGCAAGGGTCCACACAACGCACCCACTTTTAGGCACACTGGCCAAGGATCTTCCATAAGACCCAACTTGAGGGTTTCTACATGGTTGACCTCTAACCCTAAGGTTTTACCAGGTATCATCAGAGCCCTAACAAGTGTTTACCTGTTACTACGGTTCTAAACCTAGATCCTTTTTATCTTCCGGTCTTCTCAACAGGTTATCCACATCCATGTTGCATGCTGGACGTGCACAGGTTCCACACTTGGATGTTATGCCTCCACACTGCACCCGGATGTCTCTCGAGAGCAAGGGTCCACATAATGCACCCACTACATACACTCCCGCCGGAGGCTTCCTCGAGGACTTCAAAGGGTGAGAACCCTTAAGACCCAATCCTAGAAAGGAATGATCACAAGTGTCCTCTTGGACTCTGGATACTTACAAATAAGCTGATGAGTCCCATCAGCGCAATGACGAAGATCTCCTCCTGTTGCTGAAGAGCCTTCGGCTCCCTTGATCCGCAATACAAAAGGTACCAGTACTGGGTTTCAGGTTGGGTCAAGGTTATGATGGAATCCTACTCTCTAAAGGTTTTCCTATAAGAAAGATAGAGTAGTTCCAATCATCTAAGCATTCAAGGCATCCCAGCTTAATGATTTGCCATTAATGTAGTAACTGGAGGATCCTTGAATGTGGAAGTTCATTCCCCAATCCACCCTATTGAATGTCAATGGTGAGGGTGGATTGGAGGATGAACTCCCTTGAGAGAAAGGGCTTTAGATATAAGATATAAATTGAAACACTCAAAAGCTCTCTCTTCTTTCTCTCACAGCAACAAAAGACAAGTCCTCTATATATACGCAAAAAGTTCCAACGGATATAAAATGATCATATTTATGACAGAGTTCGATATCATCGAGCAAGTTCGATATCATCGAGGGTATACTCTTGATAGCATCGATGATCTGCTCGATGACTCGGACTCAATGTCATATGCATTTGAAATGCTTTGTCAATTGATCGATGAATCGTAACTATTATCGATGTCATCGGATTTTGAACTCTGATTCCATCGATGAAAGGTTCGATCTATCGACACTTGAAAAATGAGAGAGACTTGACTTTGAAATATTTCAAGTTTTCATGAGTGATCGGGAAATCGTCGAGATCATCGGAATTAGAATGTCGATGATAGCGAGATCAGAGTCGATGCATCGATAAATCCAGGGGATTTGACTTTAAGCTTGCTGGACGATTTATGTCTTTGTTTGATACAATCGACCTGGTGTCGATATCATCGATATTTGAATATCGATTCTATAGAAGGCCCCCCGATCATAGTTAAGACAACATGAAATATCTGCTATAAGAAATGCGCGTCCACTATCGATATCATCGATGGACTTCCGATCTTATCGATATTTGAATTTAGATCATATCGGACGTTCATCGATATATCGAAGGAATTTGAGATTTTCATTAAAAAACTGGGGCACCGAAAGTCTGCCTGTCGATCTTATCGAGCCACTCTCGATGGACTCGAGATTTAATATCGATGATATCGATACATCGATAATTCGTCCAGATATGTTGTGAAGTTGTTGCACATATTTAGTGCTTATATCGATGATATCGATAGGTGAATCGATACATCGATAAATTCGTCCAGATGAATATTTAGTTGTTGGATACTTTTGGTCCTCTCATTGATAATATCATTAAGGTATTGAGGACATCGACAGTGTAGGTCGATCATATCGAGGGTGCTTCGATAAGATCGACAAGACGAGAAAAACTTAGAGATTTTTCTATTTTGCAAAAAGTTTTTCTTACCTTAAAATCCTATGATTTCTAATTCGTTTTTAAAGGTTTTTCTTTACCTGGTGTTTTGGGTCATGGGATGTGAGGCTTTAGATATACTTGTGACGAGCTTGTACACATCTGGTTGAGGCAGACGCTTGAATTGATCTTCCTATCGAGCTCTGTAGACAGTCTGACCTACCACCCACATAACTTGACAAACCAGGGCACTTTCAAGTGGTACCATTAGCGATAGGTTACACAAATTATCTTGCATAAGAGTAAATTTAGTGAACAACATACGTCATAGAATCCTAGGTACTCTTGGTTAATGCAATACATGGTTTAATGATGTGATGCATGCCCCTCACCACCAACTCTCCCTCAAGCGACAACATCTAACGATCACAATGACCAACACTTCCTTAGTGCGACCTCGACTGCTGAATCGCTACAATAGATATTGCAATGTCATGTAAATGTCAGCTAAGTTGATTTCTTAGGTTCATTTATCCAACAGGTTGGGGAAACCGGAATATCCTTGTCAGAAACATTACCCTAATCCGATCTTGCAGCTCAAAGGTCGTGGTCGTATGACTCTTGCGATCCTTAGCCCTCGTGTGTTCGTCAATCCCATAGTTTTTAAGCTCGGAAGAAAGCAGTTGGGACTTCAAGTCTTACTCGCGGTCACTACGGGGAGGTCATCACCCCAGCGTAGGGACAGCAAGGGCACAGTGTCACATACCACCGTTCACGACTCACGAGTCATAGTGCTCATTGGTCACTACGGGGAGTCTCGTCACCCTAGCGTAGGCCGACAACATGGGCATAGTGTCCCATACCACCATCCCCAGCTCATGAGTCTTGTGGGCCGGAAATTATAATTAACAGTGGACGCAAGGGTCTTAGGGTACCTCAGGTTCATACAAGCGTGTACAACCATGGTTAATATACAAGGATGGCCGATTAATGAGCTAATATTTCCCTATAAGCTGAACCATAGACTGAACGGCTTGAGAACGGCATCTCGTGTAGTCCAACTATGGCCGACAATTTATGGTTTAACTAGTCGGGACATACTTACCCGTGGGTTGATCTAATGAAGATTGCGCAGATAATTCTGGTTGATCGGCTAATCCATGAGGGGACATGTTCACAGACAGATAACATATATTCAACAAATTCATGAATAATTTCACAAATGACAAGCATAATTCAGCATTCTAGGCATATGGACAGCAATATACAAATCTCCACCAAACCATGAGGACCATGTTCAACATATTCCAATAATTTATAAGATGGACAGTCATACACCCATTCACAACAATTAAATTTCACATGTGCCGGCATGAATCATATAATTCAGCGATGTAGCGGAATCAAGTGCAATTAATTCAATAATTCAACAATTTGACAATGATTCACTCCT
>JAJHSJ010001733.1:0-42817 GCA_021015155.1 Magnolia officinalis
ACTAATTGGGGATATTAAAGTTGATTTAGTAATTAAATTCAAAACCCCTATAAATATGTCATTTATTGGTATTTTGAATTAAAGTTGATCCACACTCCAGGGGGCCAAACACACCTAGAGGATTGCCAATCCAGGGGGTTTCCAATCCTGGGGGTTGCGAATCCAGGAGGTTCCAAATCCACGCTCCCAAACAGGCCGTAAGTGTAGGAGGATTTACACCTGGCCCATGAAATGCCTATTTATCTTATCTCATGAGTTGGGTAAAAAAATTAGGAATGGATTTTCAAAAAAATTAGGAAGGACTTTCATGCACTTATATCAATTAGCTACTATTTCTGGATTTAAGTTAATTTTAAGCTGCAGTTGGGAGTCCATTTTAGGATGATTTAAACCAAACTTTTTAAAATTTGAATCTCGATCGAATTGATCTTTATAGGTTCCATATCTGACACATTCAGTAATTAAAGTTGATCTTTTGGACCTGAACCAAGACATGGGTTCAAATTTTGGACTTAACCCACCTATTTTTCAGGTCATTGGCTTGGCCAGACTCATTTGCAGCACTGGTTAATTATCTGACACCTTATGATAAATAATCACATAAAGTGGTTACAGGTGAACTTTAAGTATGGCCATTTCTTTCATGCCACCCAGTCACATGTGTAGAATATCCTATCCATTGAAAAGGTGGGTCACACCATGATGATCACCTGGTATAAAAATCAGGCCACTCCCTGTAATACACCGCAACGAAATCATTGGATGGCTAATGGTAATAGTTCAGTATCCTGATGTTGGTGACCATGTAGCCCACCTTTTACATGGATTAATATTCTACCTACATGAAAGAAATGACTGTACATGAACTATACATTGGCTGTTTACGTTGACCACGTCGCTTGTCCATGCATTGCCCCACTAGAGGCCACATGCCAATATGATTTGATGATCAGGAACATCCATGATTTAGGTTCATTATTGTGAATGGAAATTGTTTGTCAATAATATGTTTAGTTGAATACGGACCATTCAAAAGAAATTTCTCAATGGTTTTTTTTCTGAGTCAAATACATGAGGTACATACCATTACATCCACCAAAGTAGCCAATGGGTACAAGATCCAAGCCACCCATCTGATGATTCCCATCTAAAAGGTATAATGTCCTAAAAACTAGTCTATTATTATCTTCACTTGGGCCACAAATTAGAAAAGGAAAAATGATAGCTAAGAACAAATTAGCCTACACTCATGGAGGGATTTATGGGTTGATTTTACCACACTTATGAGGCAAACATGCTCGTCCATGTAGTCAATCCAGATTGTGGGCTCCATTGTCGATGATGCATAGCCCAAGAGGTCAGAGTTATCAGATGATATAAACCATCAAATGGAGAGGAATGAAGAAAATGGGGATGTCCGAATTCAGTAAAGTGAAACCAGATGGTTAAGATTGCCCAATCTGTTTCATTTTTTGAGCCATACTCCAATTTGGATGTGTCTATACTACTGGTATAGATTGGGGTACATGTATGCCTTAAGTAGTGTAAGAGGCCTGTTCCTCTACAAGCCTTTATAAGGTGGGGCCCACAGGAGTGTGTGCATGGCATCCTAGCTGTTCATCAGGGTTGCCCTACCACAAAATTTTGGAACCCCATAACAAAATCAGGCCCATCCAACCATGATGTCTGCATTGTATAATAAAATTATTTATATCCTATTATAATAGAGTCACTTTTACAGGTCATTGTCAAGGGATGGTGAATCAGGCCTCTCCAACTGAATTGTCCCACCCTGGATGGACCAAGCAGCCCAACTAAGGACAGCCATGATGCCATGGGCTATCAACAGTAGGGCACAATAGGTGGACTGTCCTAAATTATCATTCCCCTTGGAGGAATGTACTTCTATCAAGGTCATAGTTTAAAACTCCAGAAAGTCTAGTTGATTCGTCCAAAACTGATTCGGCAGTCCAGGTGTGCCACTAATATTTCAACGGTGGACGTTTAATTATCATGCTTTTCAGTTCATTCGAGCTTTGGATTAGGTTCATTTTTAGTAACTTGCTGTAAAATGAATTCACAAAATGGATGGACGGGGAGGATTTTTCACAAAAATCACAATGGGCCCCACCTGGGTTCCAGCCCACAGGAACTTACTGCGGAAGGCTTTCCCAGGAAATCCGCTTCCCAAGTTCAATAGCCAAATTGCTGTTGAAGTGACGTCACCAAGCTATGTGGACCCACCATGATGCGTGTGTTTTGTATCTACACCGTGTATCCATTTGGAGAGATTATTTTATAGCATGAGAAAAATAATAAGATAGATCTAAAGTACAAATGGACCCCACCATAGAAAATAATGGGAACAATGACATCCACCGTTCAAAACTTCCTAAGGGCAACGGTAATTTTGTTTTCACTTCTCCTATCTCTATGTTAACTTATTAATAGGTTGGATCTCAAAAATACATCAAGGTGGACCCTATGAATGTTTCAATGGTCGGTGTGACTGCTCCCACTTTTTTCTGTGGCGGGTTCACTTTAGCTTTAGATTTATCTCATTTTTTTTTCTCATGACATAAACAGTTATGTCACATATGGTTGGACGGTACAAATTGTTGGACGGTATAGATATAACACATGAGGTTCACAGCTTAGTGACATCACTTCGGGGCGATTTGGCTACTGACATTGTTGGTATCTAATCCGCGTCCCTTACTCCCCTGCCACAACAGCCAATAGATGATGGTCGGTGTTATGTGGGCCCTACCACGGGTAGGACGGGCACGGACCGGATACTGACAGGTTGAGTAGGAGACTACTGCTGAAGTGAGGCCACCAAGTTCGGTGACCCCACCATGATATATGCTTTGTATCCACGCCGTCCATCCATCCATCTGAAGAGATCATTTCAGGGTATGTTTTGGAGAATTAGTCGCATACAAAGTTCTAGTGAACCCCACCAAAGAAAACATCGGGGAGAGTGATGCCACTCTTAAAAACTTTTAAAGGCCACAAAAGTTTTGATCCAGCTGATATTTGTGTTTTCTCTTGTTTAATGTCTTTTTTAAATTTTGAACAGGTTGGCTTAGAATTAGAAAGGTTTCAACGGTGGGCATCAATCTTCCTACTGTTTTCTATGGTGGGGTCCACTAAAGCTTTGGATCTGCCTCGTTGTCTGGCTCATGCCTTAAAATAATATCTCAAAATGGACGGACGTTGTGGATGAAACACATACATCATAGTGGGGTCCACAGAACTTGGTGACGTCACTTGAGTAGCGAGTCTCGCTACTCAACCTGTCAGTATCTAATCCGCGTCCGGGTAGGACGCAATCCGCGGCTTACCGAGGTCGGTGCTGTGCTATATATAATGCAATCCGAGTCTTCCAAAAGAAGAGGGTACCGCTGCTGTAGAGAGAGAGAAAGATAGCAGAAAAGAAGAAGACGACGACATCAGGGTTGCTGTGACACACGTGTGTAGATCCGATCTTTTACTTCAGGTGGCCTAGCACCAAAATCATTTATTTATTTATTTATTATTTATTATTGTTGTTTGAAGGAAAAAAAAAGGGGTGAGATAACAGAAATCGGAAGAGTTTAGTTTGTTTTATCCGAGTCTGCTCGTTTCCGGTCAAGTCGACTTTCAGTTTTTAAACCATGGAACACAAAAAGTTTTCGAAGAGAAGACTATGGTGTGAGTTTACCACTCCTATGAGGCATGTGTGTTCGTCCATGCATCCAATCCAGATTGTGGGCCCCATTGTGGATGGAACATTAGTGCCGGATGATCTGAACCTTCAAATGGAGAAGCACAAGGAAAATGGGGTTGGTCCAAATTCCGTAAAGCGAAATCGGATGGTTAAGATCGTCCAATCAGTTTGATTTTTGGCGCCATGCTCCAGTTCTGATGATGCCCACAATATTAACGGTATGGATCGGGGTACATGTAAGCCTTATGATGTGTAAAATATTCAGAATATCCTTGCCTTTCTGTTTCTGTAAGTTTCAAACAAACCCCCAAAATCAGGCCCATCCAACCATCATCTATGCATGATATCATAGATTGTGATAGTCTCTTTGACCATATTGTGGGAGGGATGGTGAAAGCCCCACCATGGATGACCCAAGTAGGGCAAACTTGTTGGAACGTCCAAACCAAATGGACGGTTACGTTGGAATTTTCACATTTTCCACATGTGGCTGGTGGATTTCCAAACGTTGGAAACTGATAGAATAAATGTAGTTAATGAGGGCATATTAGGTATTTCACACTAGGTGCAAAAGCCTATAAAAGGCACATTGTATATCCGATTACAGCAAGTGTGCAGCAAGAGTGCAGCAGTGAAATATTTACACCATTTGAATTTCTAAATTTCTATTTGTTTTGATATCTCTCTTCCTACAAAATCAGTTTTTCTAAGTTGTTTTAAGGCTTTGTAAAGCCGATAAATTTGGTTTGTACAACCAACAAACTGGTATCAGAGCGATTCCAGTTCTTGTACAAGTGTTTGAATCATCTCCTAAGTGTTTTAAGGCTTCTCTGATACCAGTTTGTTGGCTATACAAACCAAATTTATCGGCTTTACAAAGCTTTAAAACAACTTAGAAAAATTGATTTTGTAGGAAGGAAGAGAGATATAAAAACAAATAGAAATTTAGAAATTCAAATGGTGTAAATATTTCACTGTTGCACTCTTGCTGCACACTTGCTATAATCGGATACACAATGTGCCTTTTATAGGCTTTTGCACCTACTGTGAAATACCTAACATGCCCTCATTCCATTAACTACATTTAATCAAGTTCTAACGGATGGAATTCCACCAGCCACAACACGTGGAAATTGTAGAAATTCCAAAAGCCATAACGTGTGACTTTTCAATCACGTGAAAATTCTAGAGGTCGTTGGAGTATCTGAACTGTCCATTTGGTTTGGACGTTCCAACACTCCCCTTCAAACCAAAATCGATTTTATTTCAAGCATTGACCTTAGTCGTCTGAATGTATCAGTCGGTAATGCCTTGGTGGATATGTTCGCGACCTGTTCAGTAGTGTGACAGTATTCTAATTTCACCACTTTCTGCTTCACTTGATCTCTGAGAAAATGGTATCGAGTATCGATGTGCTCGCTCCTTCCATACTGCACTAGATTTTTTGAGAGCTCGATTGCCGACTTGTTATCCACATATATAACTGTGGATCCTTTCTGCAGATGTTTCAGCTCCTTTAGCAGGTTTCTCAACTAAATCGCCTCACAGACCGTAGATGATACTACCACGTACTCTACTTCACATGTGGACAAAGCACCAACACTTTGCTTCTTTGAGTTCCATGTGAAAGCAGTCGATCCAAGATAGAATACATAGCCAGTGGTGCTCTTTCTTTCATCTTGGTCACCTCCCCAATCACTGTCTGAGTATCCATACAACATTGCTTCATCATCATATGGATAGAAAAGACCGAATTCCATTATTCCTTTGACGTACCTGAGGATTATTTTTGCGGCTAACCAATGTGATTCTTTTGGTGCTTTCATGTACCTACTTAGAAGCCCAACATTGTAGACGATATCCGGCCTTGTGATTGTGAGGTACCTTAGGCTTCCAATTAGACTATTGAACATAGTCGAGTCAACGCTTCTTCCTTCTCCGTTCTTTGTCAGTTTTAAGCCCGTTGCTACAGGCATGTTTACGGCATTGCAATCGGCCATCTTGAACTTTTCAAGTAATTCCTTAGCATACTTCTTCTGAGACATATAGATGCCACCATGTTGTTGCTTCACTTCAATGGCCAGAAAAAAGGACATCAGACCTCCATCGGTCATCTCAAACTCCTTAAACATGGCCTTCTTGAATTCATCAAACATCGGTCTGCTGTTTCCTGTAAACAGCAAATCATCAACATACAGGCATGCTATAAGCATATCACCATGAACATTCTTCTTGATGTAAACTACATGCTCATATGGACATTGGGCGAAGCCGTTCTCTTGAAGATAGTTATCGATACGTGCATTTCAAGCACGTGGAGCTTGCTTCAACCCATAAAGGGCTTTCTTTAGTCGATACACCTTGTGTTCCTCCCCTTGAACAACAAAACCTTCAGGCTGGTCAACATAGACCTCTTCTCCCAGAATTCCATTCAGGAATGCAGATTTCACATCCAGTTGGTAGATCATTCAACTGTGATGGGCTGCAAGGGAGATAATCATCCTCACAGTGTTAAGGCAAGCAACAGGAGCGAAGACTTCTTCATAATTCACCCCGTATTTTTGTTTGTAACCCTTTGCTATAAGTCTTGCCTTGTAGCGATCAATCTCACCATTAACATTTCGTTTGATCTTGTACACCCATTTGACGTTAATAGCTCTTTGGCCTTGAGGAAATAAAGTCAGATCCCATGTATGGTTCTTCTCAATGGCCTGGATCTCCTCTTCCATAGCCGTCCTCCAGCATTCTTCTTCTATAGCCTCCTCAAATGTAAGAGGCTCGTAGTCCGCATACAAGCAAAACAAATTTACTTCCTCAGTTTCGCCGTAGATATCGTTGAGGCTCCTCATTTTGATAGGAGTCGAGGGTGAAGGAGAACTGAATGATGACGTGCTGACTGAATTTTGATTTGATGGAATACTTCCAGAGGAGATGGAACGTATTGCTGGACTTCTGCGTGCAGATGGTTCGGCGGAAGAGGGTGTTGCAGGCGTCTGTTCCTGGTTTTCATGCTTCTCTTCTTCATATTCTTCAACCTCGACTTGATTTTCTTTGGCCGAATCTTCCTCGTTCCATTCCAAGCTTTTTCCTCGCAGAATATTACATCTCTACTCACCACCACTTTATTGGTTAGTGGGTTGTAGAGTTTGTATGCCTTTGACTCTTCACCGTAGCCGATGAAGATGCACTTCTCAGCACGATCATCAAGCTTCTTTCTTATCGCTTTTGGAACTTGAGCGTAGGCGACACACCCAAAGATCCTTAGGTGCGCCACGCTTGGCTTGTATCCACTCCATGCTTCCTGCGGTGTCTTGAATTTGACACTTTTGGTCGGACACCTATTGAGCAGATAAGTAGTACATGCAACTGCCTTTGCCCATAAATTCTTTGGTAGACTTTTTTCCTTCAGCATGATCCTTGTCATGTCGAGAATGGTACGGTTTTTCCATTCCGCAATTCCATTCTGCTGTGGCGTATAGGTTGCAGTGTGCTGTTGCTTGATTCCCTGATCCCTTGATCCCTACAATACTCTCGAAAGGCATTTGAGGTGTACTCTCCACCTTTGTCAGATCTAAGGGTTTTGATTTTAAGACCACTTTCTTTTTCAACAAGGGCTTTAAAATTTTTAAAAATAGTAAAAGCAACAGACTTTTTTTTTTATTACATACACCCACAATTTTCTACTGAAATCGTCAATGAAGGTAATAAAGTATTTATTACCTCTAAGAGAGATTAACTTCAATGGTCCACACATGTCAGTGTGAACCAACTGCAACGGTTATCTTGCTCTTCGGGATACTCCACTCGGAAAGGAGTTCCTTTGTTGTTTCCCAAGTGTGCACGCCACATACACTTGTTCTAGAGCTTTAATGGTAGGCAAGCCATGCACTATGCTTGATGACGACAGAAGTTTCAGGCCACTGAAATTTAGATGGCCGAAGCGAAGATGCCATGTCTAAGAATCATTCTTTGCTTTTCCATAAAAACACTTCTTGAGCATTGTGTTTATATGGAGCGAAAATATACGATTCTTCGCCATCTAGACTTTCGTAATCAAATGTCCATGCATATCTCTTATGAAAAGAGAAGAATTATTCTTGGACATGGCATCTTCGCTTTGGCCTTCTAAATTTCAGTTGCCTGAAACTTCTGTCGTCATCAAGCATGGTGCATGGCTTGTCTACCATTAAAGCTCCAGAACAAGTGTGTGAGCTTAAAAAAAAAAAAAAAAATCAAGCTTGAAAGCTTTTTCAATACGGAGAGCTTTTGTGTTTTTTTAATTCCCTTATTGTACAAGTGTTTGAATCATCTTCTAAGGCTTTGTAAAGCCAACAAATTGGTATCAGAGCGAGACGATCCTGTCGGACCAGGTATAGTTTGAAGGTGCAAATCGTGTGATCAAGGTGTTGCCACTGCTACGTCAAGAAAAAGGTGTTGTTGATCCGTGGTGTGAAGAAGTGATGGCGTCCTCGATCCAGCCGCAGATTCCAAAGTTATCTAAAGATAACTATGAAAATTGGTGCATCCAGATGAAGGCTTTGTTCGGATCTCAGGATATATGGGATATCGTCAGTGATGGGTATGCAGAACCCACAACGGAGCAAGAAGCCTCCTATTTTGCCGAACAAAAGACGGCTCTCAAAGATCAAAGGAAAAATGACAAGAAGGCTTTATGTTTTATATATCAAGGGTTGGATGACTCCACCTTTGAACGAATTGCCGAAGCTACGACATGCAAGCAAGCATGGAAGAGTCTCAGCACCATATTCAAGGGTGTTGATCGTGTCAGGGTGTTCGACTCCAAACCCTTAGAGCCGAGTTTGAAGCTGCACATATGAAGGAAGGTGAGTCCATTTCAGACTATTTTTCAAAATTACTTGTTATAGTTAACAATTTAAAAAGAAATGGCGAAAAGTTTGAAGATATTCGGGTAGTAGAAAAAATACTCCGATCTCTCACAACCAAATTCGAGCATGTGATTGTGGCCCTTGAAGAATCGAAGGACTTGAAAAACTTATCCGTCGAAGAGTTGATGGGATCATTGCAAGTGCATGAGCAACGGATGCAGAAAAATAATGAGTCGACGTTGGAACATGCCTTGAATCTAAATTGACTCTAAATGACCAAAGTAGTGGTCATACAAATCATGGAGGTCGCGGCACCAACACTAATGCAAGAGGAAGGGCACGTGGATATCATCTGAACCATCCACAAAATCAACAGAAATTTACCAATTGATGTGGAAGAGGGAATGGTAGAGGCCGATCCGTACTCGGTCGCGGAAATATGAGAAATATTCAGCGCCAGAATTGCAACAAATTCGGCCATTATGCCTCGGATTGTTGGAGCAAGCCAGTGGATCACGATGAACGATCCAACTATGCTGAAGCATCGAGTCATGATCAGGAAGACTCCACAGTGCTCCTTGCATAAGAGAAAGGATGTGATCGACCAAATGTATGACATCTCGACACAGGTACGAGCAATCACATGTACGGGAACAAAAGCCTATTTGAAGAACTCACAGAAGGAGTTCATGGTGATGTGACATTCGACGACTCGTCAAAGACACTGGTGAAAGGTAAAGGCAAAATCAAAATCTTTCAGAAGAATGGTGTTCCAAACTACATCTCCAATGTGTACTACGTGCCCAACATGAAAAGTAATATACTGAGTCCCGGACAACTCCTCGAAAAAGGGTATGTCATACACATGGAGAATTCTTCTCTTTCCATAAGAGATATGCATGGACATTTGATTACGAAAGTCTAGATGGCGAAGAATCGTATGTTTCCGCTCCATATAAACACAATGCTCGAGAAGTGTTTTTATGGAAAAGCAAAGAATGATTCTTGGACATGACATCTTCACCTTAGCCATCTAAATTTCAGTGGCCTGAAACTTCTGTCGTCATCAAGCATGGTGCATGACTTGCCTACCATTAAAGCTCCAAAACAAGTGTGTGAGGCATGCACACTTGGAAAACAGCAAAGGAACTCCTTTCCGAGTGGAGTATCTCGAAGAGCAAGAGAACCGTTGCAGTTGGTTCACACTGACATCTGTGGACCATTGGAGCCAATCTCTCTTGGAGGTAATAAATACTTTATTACCTTCATTGATGATTTCAGTAGAAAATTGTGAGTGTATGTAATCAAAGAAAAGTCTGTTACTTTTACTATTTTTAAAATTTTTAAGGCCCTTGTTGAAAAAGAAAGTGGTCTTAAAATTAAAACCCTTAGATCTGACAGAGGTAGAGAGTACACCTTAAATGCCTTTCGAGAGTATTGCAGGGATTAAGGAATCAAGCAACAATACGCCACAGCAGAATGGAATTGCAGAACGGAAAAATCGTACCATTCTCGACATGACAAGGACCATGCTGAAGGAGAAAAGTCTACCGAAGAATTTCTGGGCAGAGGCAGTTGCATGTACTGCCTATCTGCTCAATATGTGTCCGACCAAGAGTATCAGATTCAAGACACCGCAGGAAGCATGGAGTGGATACAAGCCAAGCGTGACGCACCTAAGGATCTTTGGGTGTGTTGCCTATGCTCAAGTTCCAGAAGCAAGAAGAAAAAAGCTTGATGATCGTGCTGAGAAGTGCATCTTCATCGGCTACAGTGAAGAGTCAAAGGCATACAAACTCTACAACCCACTAACCAATAAAGTGGTGGTGAGTAGAGATGTAGTATTCTGCGAGGAAGAAGCCTGGAAATGGAACGAGGAAGATTCGGCCAAAGAAAATCAAGTCAAGGTTGAAGAACATGAAGAAGAGAAGCATGAGAACCAGGAACAGACACCTGCAACACCCTCTTCTGCCGAACTGTCTGCACGCAGAAGTCCAGCAATACGTTCCATCTCCTCTGGAAGTATTCCATCAAATCAAAATTCAGTCAGCACGTCATCATCCAGTTCTCCTTCACCCTTGACTCCTATCAAAATGAGGAGCCTCAACGATATCTACGCTGAAACCAAGGAAGTAAATTTGTTCTGCTTGTATGCGGACTACGAGCCTCGTACATTTGAGGAGGCTATAGAAGAGGAATGCTGGAGGACGGTTATGGAAGAGGAGATTCAGGCCATTGAGAAGAACCATACATAAGATCTGACTTTACTTCCTCAAGGCTAAAGAGATATTAGCGTCAAATGGGTGTACAAGATCAAGCAAAATGTTGATGATTAGATTGATCGCTACAAGGTAAGACTTATAGCAAAGGGTTACAAACAGAAATACGGGGTGGATGATGAAGAAGTCTTCGCTCCTGTTGCTTGCCTTGACACTGTGAGGATGATTATCTCTCTTGTATCCCATCACAGTTGGATGATCTACCAACTGAATGTGAAATCCGCATTCCTGAATGGAATTCTGGAAGAAGAGCTCTATGTTGACCAGCCTGAAGGTTTTGTTGTTCAAGGGGAGGAATACAAGGTGTATCGACTGAAGAAAGCCCTCTATGGGTTGAAGCAAGCTCCACGTGCTTGGAATGCACGTATCGACAACTATCTTCAAGAGAATGGCTTTGCCCAATGTCCATATGAGCATGCAGTTTACATCAAGAAGAATGCTAATAGTGATATGCTTATAGCATGCTTGTATGTTGATGATTTGCTGTTTACAGGAAACAACAGACCGATATTTGATGAATTCAAGAAGGCCATGTTTAAGGAGTTCGAGATGACCGACGGAGGTCTGATGTCCTTTTTTCTGGGCATTGAAGTGAAGCAACAACATGGTGGCATCTATATATCTCAGAAGAAGTATGCCAAGGAATTGCTTGAAAAGTTCAAGATAGCCGATTGCAATGCCGTAAACACGCCTGTAGCAACGGGCTTAAAACTGACAAAGGACGGAGAAGGAAGAAGCGTTGACTCGACTATGTTTAAAAGTTTGATTGGAAGCCTAAGGTACCTCACAATCACAAGGCCGGATATCGTCTACAGTGTTGGGCTTCTACGTATGTAGCTACATGGAAGCACCAAAAGAATCACACTGGTTAGCCGCAAAAAAAATCCTCAGGTACGTCAAAGGAACAATGGAATTCGGTTTTTTCTATCCATACGATGATGAAGCAATGCTGTATGGATACTCAGACAATTATTGGGGAGGTGACCAATATGAAAGAAAGAGCACCACTGGCTATGTATTCTATCTTGGATCGTCCGCTTTCACATGGAACTCAAAGAAGCAAAGTGTTGTTGCTTTGTCCACATGTGAAGCAGAGTACGTGGCAGTATCATCCACGGTCTGTGAGGTAATTTGGTTGAGAAACCTGCTAAAGGAGCTGAAGCATCCACAGGAAGAATCCACAGTCATATATGTAGATAACAAGTCGGCAATCGAGCTAGCCAAAAATCCAGTGCAACATGGAAGGAGCAAGCACATCGATACTAGGTATCACTTCTTAAGAGATCAAGTAAAGCGGAAAATAGTAAAATTGGAGTATTGTCGTACTACTGAACAGGTGGCAGATATTTTCACCAAGGCACTATTGATAGATGCATTCAGACGACTAAGATCGATGCTTGAAATGAAACCTATTTTGGTTTGGAGGGGAGTGTTGGAACGTCCAAACCAAATGGACGGTTACGTTGGAATTTTCACATTTTCCACATGTGGCTGGTGGATTTCCAAACGTTGGAAACTGATAGAATAAATGTAGTTAATGAGGGCATATTAGGTATTTCACATCAGTGTTCGCAATATCGATACTATCGGCCGATATTATCGGTATCGCACCCCAGCGAGACGATACTTTGCCGATAACACCCGGAAGATACAAAAAAACCCTAACTCCAGATATCGTGCGATATATCGCCGATATCGTGCGATATCGCGCCGATATCGTGCGATATCGCGCATACAACCCACCACGATTTAGATATCGCGGTATTTCCGCCTCCATTATTGTCGGAAATCGACAAACAGAGTCACGGTCCGTTTGCAGGGACACTCACGGGTGCGTTTGCAGGGATCTCACGAGTCCCACTGTAGCCAACAACCCACAACAATAAAAAACCGATGCCGTGGGTTGCTGAAAATCAAAATTTTTTGAATGAGAGAGAGAGAGAGAGATCGGAGAATACTTGTAGCGGTGATCGGAGGTGGGCCATTCGACCGGTAAGTACCCTGTATCCCCCTTTCTTCCAAAATTTCTTGCCATTTTCTTCATTTTTTCTGTTTCTTTCTTCGCCGACTGGAGCGTGCCGGTGCGGATTTCTCGGAGATTCGGCGAGAAATCGGGCCGGATTCGACGAGAGCCCTCTTCCGATCACTTCGCTGCGTGAAGGGGAGGGAAATCGCGAGTCCGGGAGGGAAATCGCGGGCCTTCGCTGCGAAAATGGCGAGACCGGCGCGGGAGGGGTGAAAACGTACCCCGGATTGCGTACGCCGTAACTCAGTACGCTCTTATCGTACTGACTAAACTCAGTTGGGCCCACCGTGAAAATAAGTGGTTCATCCACACCGTTCATACGTTTTTTCAGCTCATTTCAGGGGTTGAACCCAAAGTTGAAGCATATCCAACTCTCAAGTAGATCATACGACAGGAAACAGTGGGAATAATGATTTCCACCGTTGAAACCTTCCTAGGCCTTACAATGATGTGGATTTGTCATCCAAGCTGTTAATAATATCACAAAGACATGGATGAAGAAAAAAAAAAAAAAAAGCTTAATACAAAAATTCTGTGACACTCAAGAAGTTTGCAACGGTATAAGTTCAATTCACACTGTTTCATGTGGTGTGGTGCATTTGAGCCATGGATATCCTTCAATTTTGGACCCATATCATAAAATTATCTAATAAAATAGATGGACGGACTGGATAAAATTCATAGGCATGGTGAACCCCACAAATTTTTAATGGTGAACGTCACTCTCTCCACTGTTTTCTGTGGTGGGGTCCAGTCGAGCTCTGGATCTGACTCATTTTTTGGTTCACACCCTAAAATGATTTGTTAACATGGATGGACGGTGTGGATAGGAAAAATACATCATGGTGGGACCCACGTAACTTGGTGACCCAACTCCGTAATCCGCTGAAAGCGGATTGCGTACGCCGGATGCGGGACGTGGTGTGGTGGTCAGTGCTCTGTGGGCCCCAACATGATGTATGTGTTTCATCCATTCCGATTATAAATTTTTAAATATTATTTTATTCAATGAACTCAAAAATGAGAGGGATATAAATCTCAGGTGGACCACACCACATGAAAACAATAGTGAATGGATATACCATTTAAATCCTCCTATGGCCCACTATACTGTTTATTTGACATCCAAACTGTTGATTAGGTCATACAGGCCCAGATGAAGAGAAAAAACAAATATCAGCTTGATCCAAAACTTTTTTGACCCCCAAAATGTTTTTAATGGTCTACCCTCATTTAACACTGTTTCCTGTAATGTGGTCCACTTCAGATTTGGATATATCTCATTTTTGGACTTATACCGTAAAATGATCTGTAAAAACAGATGGATGGCATGGATGAAACACATACATCATGGTGTGACCCACGTAGCACCGCCACCAGCGGACGCGGATTGCGTCCTACCCCCGCCTGGACGGTAATCCGTCCGGGCAGGGCTCTGTGGAGCCCACCGTGATGTAACTGTTTCATCCTGCCGTCCAACGATTTTTTCAGAAAATTTTAATACGTGAACCAAAAATGAGGCAGGTTCAGGGCTTGAGTGGACCACAAAGTGGGGATTGAACGTCCACCATTAAAAGCTTCTTTGGGGCCAGAGAAGTTTCGGATCAAGCTGATATTTGTGTTTTAAGTTCATCCACGTCTACGTAACCTTATGAATAGGTTTTATGGTTTAAAAAAACATCACGTGAGCCCTTAGAAATGTTTCAACGGTGGGTGTCATATCCCGTGGGCCCTTAGAAATTTTCAACGGTGGGTGTCATATCACGTGGGCCCTTAGAAATGTTTCAACGGTGGATATCATTATCCCTGTTGTTTCCTGTGGTATGGTACACTTGATCTTTAGATATGATTCAATTTTTGGCTCAACCCTTAAATTAGATGGAAAAATGAATGGACGGTGTGGATAGATCATAGACGTTCAAGGTGGGCCCAACCCAAAAACATTATGTGGCCATAAAAGTTTCAGATCAAGATGATTTTTTGTTTTTTTCCTTCATCTGGACCTCTATGACCTAATCAACATATTAGATGTAAAATAAACAGTACAGTGGGCCTTAGGAGGATTTTAATGATAGATATCCAACCACTATTGCTTTCATGTGGTGTGGTCCACCTGAGATTTATATACCTCTCATTTTTGGGACCAAGCCATAAAATGATCTGTAAAAATGTGTGAACGGAATGGATGAAACACGTACATCATTGTGGGGCCCACAGATCACCGACCACCAGCCCCGGGGCTGGTGTCAGGGGGAGTAGCCAACCCGTTTCCATGCTCCTTGAGCTCCAGTTGCACGGACGGTTCAAAGGAGATCAAAGTTACGTGGGCCCAAAGTGATGTATTTATTATATGTACACCGTTCATCTATTTTTGGAGATCATATTAGAGCATTATCCAACAAATGAATCATATCCAAATATCAGCTGGACCACACCACAGATGGCAGCGAAACACCGTTAAACAATTTAATTGGCCTTCGTGTAAGATCAGTTGGCCCAAAATGATAAAACATCACTTAGAAAAATGTACCGGAGTAATCTCGACTTAGTGGAGGATAATTTTCTAACCCTTCTCCATATGAAAAGACATTTTAAATAAAGTCACGGTGGCCCACACATGAACTTATGGTTGACATTCCATTCACACTATTCCATATGATATGGTGCATTTGAGTGGTAAATGTAACTGATTTTTTACCTCAAGACCTGATAGTGAATATAAAATATGATGAATGGAGTGAGTTTTACACTTAAAATATGGTGGCCCACATTGACTTGAGTGTTGTAGAGAACTCTACCTCTATCACATTTTGCTCTCTCTCTCTCTCTCTCTCTCTCTCTCTCTCTCTCTCTCTCTCTCTCTCTCTCTCTCTCTCTATCCCCTCTTTGTTCAATGTTTTTCACAATAATAAGGGTTTCATGGTAGACATTCAATTCACATTGTTTGCCTTCGTGTGGTCCACATGATTTTTTAGTAAGCTTCATTTTTTGGATAAAGACTTATATAATATTATTTTACAGAGAAAATATGTCAGGAGGAAGAGGAGGTAGGCAACCTGATATAGGGTGGAGGTACGGTCAGCCCATTCCCGATAATCGATTCGGGAGTATTTGTAATTTATGCGGCCATGTATCGAGGAGTGGTGGAGTAACCCGCTTAAAGGAGCACTTAGCGGGAGGGTATCGCAATGTTGTGGATTGCCCAAAGTGTCCACAAGATGTGCGAGAACAGATGAGGAGCATATTGAAAAAAAATGTGAAGACAAAAATGAACGACATGCACGGGAGAGGGAGATTAGGGAGGAGTTGGGGCGACCACCATATGCAGGTGAGGATGATGTAGTGGATCTCGAAGATGATGATGATGATCCCGAATACAACCGCGCAATGCAAGAGTCCATACGGATCGATGGGAGAGGGATCAAGATAGGAGGTGGAATACAAGTAGGCCTCGATTTGAGGGGTCTATCCATGAGCGTGGTGGGGGGAGTGGAGCAGGGGGGAGTGGAGCAGGGGAGAGTGCTAGGGGTGGATCAGGGGAGGGAAGTAGGCGAGGAGGAATATGGGGCATGGGCAGGAGTAGCAGCATGCGGGTGCCGGATCTACCTTCGGATCCGAGGATGTACAAAGAGGTGGGAGGGACACAAAAGAAAATAAAGGAGATGTTTAGTGGAGGGGATGTGAGGAAAAAAGTTGGAAAATTTATAGCAAATTTTTTATATACGGTCAAATCCCCGCAAATGCCGCAGCAAGCCCGCACTTCAAAAATATGATAAGTGAAGTGCAGCGTGGGGGAGAGGGTGTGCAGCCGCCTACACCCGCACAGATCATGGGAAAATACTTGGATGATGAACATGCAGAAATGAAGACATACGTTGATTCGTATCGGCAGTCATGGGAGATGTACGGCTGTACCGTCATGTGTGATGGTTGGACCGGACCGACGAAGATGTCGATTATAAATTTTATGGTTTATTCCAGGGGACGGGCGGTGTTCCTAAAGAGTATAGATGCGAGTAGTAAGATCAAAGATCATAACTACATTTACAAACTAATGCACAACATCATGCAAGATGTTGGGAGGAAAAATATTGTGCAGTTTGTTACGGATAATGGGAGTGCATTTGTTAAGGCGGGGAAAGATATTCAGAGCAAGTATCATATGTATTGGACCCCCTGCGCAGCCCATTGCATCGATCTCATGCTGGAGGGGATCGGGGATAGGCCGTCGGTGAAGACTGTAATTACTGATGCACGACTCATCACAAACTTTGTATACAACCACGGCTGGTTATTAGCCGCAATGCGCGAGAGGTGTGGTGGGGATATAGTGCGCCCCGGAGCGACGCGATTCGCCACAAATTATATCGCCTTAAGTAGCCTTCTCAAACACAAACAAGGGTTACGAGAGCTTTTCGCCTCTCATGATTACGTAGAATGGAAAAGGAGGTTGACGAAAGTAACCTATAGAATTGAGGAGCTGGTGCTGGGAAAGACATTTTGGGATAAAGTGCGTGGTGTTGTGGGTATTCTAGAGCCCATTTATGTGGTGTTGAGGATGGTGGACAATGAGACAAATCCGTCGATGGGGTCGTTGTATCCGTCTATACAACTAATGAAAGATGCCATTATGATTAAAGCTCCCAATGCATATAAGTGGGTGCATGCAATAATAGACGATCGTTGGGAAAGGACGCTTTCTCACCCACTACATCAGGCTGGTAAGTACCTAAATGGATTTATTTTTTTCCATATGCAATAATAAGCGAGAGTTGTACTAATGTGTATATGTTGGTTTTCAGCATATTTCCTAAATCCCAAATACCACTACAGCCGGAACCTCTTCGCAGATAATTCATTAAAGAGGGCTGTGCATGAGGTGTACGATCACTTATTCCCCGATTGTCCGGGAAAGATACCTTTGGTAGTGAGGTAAATATGTTCCGCACTTACATTATCATTATCTTCATCTCGATTATTAAATACTTATTCTAGTTGTTATACGCTATCAACAGATTGTTAAATTCCGCGACGCAGTTGGGATGTTTGGGTGTCACCCTGCGGTGAAGTCAAGGAATGCCATGATGCCATGAGTCACTGTAGTAAACTTAACATTTATATTATTTTAAAATTTTAGGATAATGAAAGAATCTTATGATACGCAGGCGAATGGTGGTCCATGTATGGGACTGACTGTGAGGTTTTACAACGATTGGCTGTCCGTGTACTTGCACAGACGGTGTCCTCGTCACCCTGTGAAAGGAATTGGAGTACATTCTCCCTCATACATACAAATAAACGTAACAGAATAGGGTATGAGAGGCTTCAGAAGCTAGTGTATTGTCACTACAATATGAAGTTACGAGAGAGGTTGCTCCGCTCGGAAGGAAGAAGAAAAGCACAGGAAGACCCACTAGACCTGATGACGGTCGGACAGCATGCATATGCTGAGGATGCGGAGGATGACATAGTTTACCAGTGGGTTAGGTCGGATGACTTAGATACCTCGGATGGGCGTCCAGAGCCACATATTGCCGCAGAAGCAGAGACACAAGGGATTGATGTTGACAAACATGTGGAGCAACAGAGGTCTCCTGATAAGGCATTCGACCCATTAACGAGGAGTCTGGAGGGCAGCCCGCGGCATTCACTATCACGAGGGACACGTGGTGGGGAAACATTGTCTGACACCGAGACTCAGTCAAAGAGTGATGCGGGAAATGAGTCCGGTGATGATGGTGGCGGCGATAAGGGTGACGATGACTCTGATGACAGTAAGGATGATGATGATGATGATGATGATGATGATGATGATGATGATGGTGATGATGGGTGGTGACGCGGGTGGGAGTCAGGATAAGAGGCCTCTTAGCCCTTTTACCGGGGAGGAGAATTTCGATCATTCCACGCAGGACGCTGACCATGGTTCTCGTCCAGGAGAACCACGACCTCGTCTTGTTTACAATAAGACATACACGCGTCAAAAGCTACTGCAAAAAAAGAAGACTCATAAACTTTCTGATTTTGAGGAAGAGTTGCTGGCAAAATGCATGAGGGACACAAGCGTTCGTGGCAGGCGAGGTGGCTCCAGATTTGGATCACGGACGAGGGAGGGGAGCTCGAGCTACAGGCCACAACATGAATCTGGATCACAAACACTGGAGAGTAGCTCGAGTTCTGTGCCACAGCATGGGCATGGATATGGACCTAGTGGATATGCGACGAGTGACTCCAGCAGTTACGGCACATCATTTTTCAACCCTGGTCAAGAGTTCACTTCTGCATATGGGCAAGGATATGAGCAGCAGTATGGATATGGCCAACAATATGGATACCAAGGAGCTTCATATCTGCCCTTTCCAGATCCATATCAGTTACAGACTGTGACGATTACGCAGTACCCACGAATGGGCGTATTATTTCAGTTCGGAGAGGATGAGTACCAGCGTTATGTCAGGGAGTATCTTAACTGGTACCACTCTTCTATGACCTGGGTACAATATTGTGGATTAGTGGAGCAGCGGTACTATGCCCAGCCACGTCGAGATGGAGATGATGATTATGAGCCACCACGCAACTCTATGTGGGTCTAGACCACAACTAGTCCTCATCAAAGAAATGTATATTTATCAGATTTTACTTCTTCAGTTCTTATTTTGTTTTTCAATGAATTGGTTGTGTTTTCATACATGACTATGTATATTTATAAATATCATGCATTCAATTTAAATATAGTTGCATTAGTTCAGTTAAACATCGCATAACTTAGGACCCTATACAAAGGAAATTTATTATGTGCATCTTTTTTTTGAGATGTTATGATTTAAAAGTGTGTATTAAGGGCCTTTTTAACAATCCCCAAAGTTTCATTAAAAAATTCAACCATTTTCCCAATGTTTCCCCATGTTTTCCAAAAAGTGCGATAAACTATGCGATACAAACGATATATCCCGTACGATAACCGATACGTATCTGTATCCCAAGGGTGCGATACATTGTGCGATACCGATATTGCGAACACTGTTTCACATAAGTAGCAGTGACTATATAAGGAGGTGTTGTGCTGCACGTTCAACACAGAAAACAAAAAAACAAAAAAATCAAGCTCGAAAGCTTTTTCAATAAAGAGAGCTTTTCTGTGTTTTTTTAAATTCCCTTCTTGTACAAGTGTTTGAATCATCTCCTAAGGCTTTGTAAAGCCAACAAAACTGAGGGCAGCCATGATGCCATGGGCTATCAGCAGTAGTGCCCAACAGGTGAACGGTTCTAAATAATTATCACTCCCCCTGGAGGAAGGTTCTATTATAAATCATTGTTTTATAACCTCCAAAACGTTGAGTTGACTCGACTCGACCAGATTTCACTAAGACTAAGAAAGAGATCATGATGAAGACTCCATTTTAAACTTCCATGTTCAGGAAAAAAAAAATCTGTAATTTCAGACGATGAAGAAAAATAATTCATTTATTGGGGAAAATTTATTTTTGTAATTTCCTTTTTTTTTAAAAAAAATTCTCCCTATTAAGGCACTCAAAGGAATATTTTGGTAAATAAGAAGAGTCAAAGCATAATATTATCTGCTCTCAGGAATTGTAGGGTAAAAAATCTGAAATAAAAAAAATAATAATAAATAACTAACTTTTGGGGGCAATTTAAATAATAGAGATTGGTAGTTGCCAATAGCCATTGATAAATTGAGTAGAAAGTCAAAAAGATTTAATGAAGACATTTATTTATACAGGTTATTTGTAAAGGTAGATTTTGAGAGAGGCAAAGATCACTATTCCTATAGAAATTATAATTATTTGAATTAAAAATATTCTATTTTAACCTTCTTCTTTTTTAATATAGCCCAAGGCTCACGTGCCGACCAGCTGTCATGAGAACTTCTGAGAACTTTTTGAGAACTTATCTCATATGATATGAGTGTGAGATTTGAATCATCCACCTGATACAGGACTGCATCAAACCATCAAGTCCCAACTTTTATATTGATTCAAAAGTTTAGTAGGCCATGACAAAAGAGATTGGCAAATCAAGAGAGGAAACTGTTTTGTTTTGCTATGGCCTACCAAAGTTTTAAAACAAGGTAAAAGTTACCCTAAAGGTTTCATGGGGTGTTGTATGACATGTGTGTGTGTGTGTCTGTGTGTATTGCTCACCCATGCACCTTCAAAATTTGAATGGTCCACATGGTGCGGCACCCCTTGAAACTCTATAGGCGCAATTTTCAGCCCGATCCAAAACTCTAACGGGCCATAGCAAAGAGAAATGCAAATAAAGGGAGGAAACTGTCTCCTTTTACCATGGCCCACTAGAGTTTTGTATTGTGCTGAAAGTTTAGAGTGATGAGGTTTAACGGATGCCACATCAAGTAGACCGTTTAGATTCTGTGCCCAAGACACGTGTGCAAAGGTGCGCGTGGGTGTTCACACAAGGTGTGCAGGTGAGCATTCCTATATATGTATGTGTGTGTGTGTGTGTGGCGTTATTTGTTACATCAGGATGTATTCTAACAAACCTCTATAGAAATTATCATTTCTTGCTCTTTATAATAGTGGATTTTTAATAAATTTGCTTGCATTGTTGGATAGGCATAGAGGCATCAAATCCTTAGTACATGATGAAGTCGCGCAAAGTCCAATGTAAAAAATTGGATATGATGAGCCACCTTCCACCAAATGTCATTGATATAATCCTCACATGCTTGCCTTTGAGAGATGCAGTGAAGACAAGCATCTTATCGCGTGATTGGAGGTACAAGTGGGTCACGATTCCACGTCTGATATTTGACGAGCAAAGTTTTCCAACTTTGCATGATTATACAGATCTTGATGAGCTTAAGCTCATCAATGCTATTGATCAAGTTCTCTTACTACATAGAGGCCCAGTTCATGAGTTCGAATTCGAGATTTACATAAAAAGTTCTGCCGCTGTTGATCGATGGCTACTTCACCTCTCAGATAATGGTGTGAAGAGTTTCATATTTTACAGTTTGCGGGAGGAACGTTATAAGGTGCCTTCTTGTTTATTCCGCTACAAAACCTTACTCATCTCGAGGTATCCTATTGCATCTTCAAACCGCCTAGAAAGTTCGAAGGCCTACGTAATCTCAAGACCCTTTATCTTCAAGATGTTACCATTGACAACTCATTGAAGGCTTCATTTCCAAATTCCCTTTTCTTGAGGAGTTGACACTGAGGAATTTTGACAGTCTCACTCGTCTTAAAATTCAAGGCCCCAAACTCCTTTACTTGGATATTGTTGGTAAATTAAAATATCTCTATTTTGAAAATATCCCGCTTGTAGCAACTGCAATCATTAATATGTTGTCAGTAAATGAGTACAAGAAAAGCAAGGAGTCCACTCTGATCAATGTTGTTGGTTGTCTACATGGTGTTAAGCAGCTCACTCTTGAAGGTTTTCTTCTACAGGTAACAAAATTATATGATTGTTGTAAAATTTCTATTGAATAAATGTTTATTGTACCTTTCAAACTTAAATTAATTACTCTTTTCATACTACATTTACTTTGATATAGATATTAAAGTATGGTATACTTACTACATGTAGCTTCTTAGATGGATTCATATATATAGCAGTGGTGATGCTGTTAGAGCCTAGTTAGGCATGGTAACTATGCATGTATATATAGAGCCCTCTTATGGCTGCATCTCAGCCTATTGTTTATCATTTTATGGGCATCCCAAACATCATATTTTCAAATGTTTCTTCATTTCAAAGAAATAATTCCGAACTAGTTTTGCAGCAAACATAAGCTAAGCTTTCCCATCAGAACTACTTATTTTTTGAACTACTAAAAGTGCATTCTTAAGAAATGTGTGCCAACTAATGCATTTATTTTGGTTCTATCAAATTTTTGTGCATCAATAAGCTCTTTCCTCTACTTAATTGCAATTTCAGATATTTTTTATTTTTTTAAAATGGATTTTATGAAACCGCCATTAGACAGAACCACCCAAAAAAGATTCTTTAGCTGTCAGCATCCACATTTTAAGACTCCCTTTATTTTACCACTTTGCATCAGAATCAAGTTATGGCTGCTAGCCATGGTGTGCCATAACAGCCATTACGGGGTTGTAAAGGCTATTACATAGAAGTAACGGTGGCAACCGTTATATATTACAGGGTCATAATGACCCAAATGACCTCCCTGGTAAAGCCGTAACGGCTCCGTAAAAGTCTGTTACAGGGCCGATAAAGATTTTCAGGTATTTTTTTAAAAAAAAAAAAAAACAGAGACTATAACAGTTGTTATAGCTTGTATCGTAAAGATAACAGTGGTGTCCGTTATGTCAATCATTACCATTATGAAATACCTTGCCACTAGCATATTTCTAACATAATGATGATACCTAAGTAGCAATATATTGGTATATATTGATGGAAGAATCGGTCCATTTTGTTGTCCACCACTTTGAACAGTTCAGATGGTTGTCTATATGCTTTTAACACCTACTTTTGAATGGTGCATGACATTGACCACCTAGTGTTGAAAGGCCTCTAAATCATTGTTTGCCCGAAAAAAAAAAAAAAAAAAAAAAAAATCACCAAATGAGTTGTTAGAAATTAATTGTTTCTTGTACACAACGGAGGATAGAAGAAAAAGATAACGAGACAATCAGATCTATCAGGTTCAAGGCTCGACTTGAATAGTCAATTTCTCAAGACAACTTTGCTACCCTTTTTCTGGAAGTTTCGGTAAGTGCAAACGAAGGAAATCTGCAAATTGTCTTCAGGATATAATGAACTCTCAATCCGAATTTCAACACAAAAATTTGCATATTTAAGTGTTGAACAGATCTCTAGTTTTAACACCGATATGCTTTTAAGACGTTCAGAAAAAACTTAGCAAGAGGTCAAATCGAGAGTAATTGCACAAAAGATGATATAATCTTAAGAATTAAGAGTATTTACTTCTGAATTATAGTATCCAGGATTTATATCAATTGAAAGTTTATAGTTTTCTTCCTGAAGAGATGATAATGTGTCTCTTCAAGAAATCTATACCCATTCACAGCAAACAATAGCTTTCATGAAAGGACATGACTCTGTCTTATGGCGGTTATTTCTGTACCCATTCAGACAGAAACAGTTATCCAACAGTAAAAACTATATCCACATAAGCAACACGTGGCATGGGTGCCATATGTACAATCATGTCACAATTACTCTTAATCAACAAAAAAGTAATAAAACATCAGGGTAGACTCTAGTTCAATTCCAGTTGTACCATGGCCCAAAAAGTTTGAACCATATGCCAAAAAGACTAAAGCTCTTATTGCTCCTTGCGACAATGTGAAATGCTAAGTGCGCCTAATAAAATGCCCAAGAAGCCCTACAGCCCACGCCGCACCCGTGCGGACCTCGAGGAGATTTGAACTCTGATTGCATAAGCAAAAACCCCTTCTCTTACCGATTGGCTATACACACTATTTATGAAAAGTTTAAATAATTAATATATTTATTTACTTTCTAAAAATAACTTTTATTTTTATTCTAAAAAACACAACATGAGTGACTCGGTTCAAGTCGCGTTGAGTCACATCAACCAAGTCAGCAAGTTGTTTTGTCGTCACTTGGCTCGAATTCAAGTTTCAAGTCAAGAACGATGGTTTTGGTTGCCAGGAGCAGTCCCATCGGGCTCAGTCTGGGGTTTTAAAAAGCTGATCTCAATTCTCAATTTTCAATGCAAATGGACTGTCTGCAAACTAAATTTTTTTTTTTTTCATGAATTGGATCATAGTTTTTAGCTGCAGGTAATGTACCAGAAAGGCTTCCAACTATGTATAATCATCTAAAGAATCTGACGTTGAATATAAATTTTGAAAATCTGGATCAATTATCTGTGGCTCTTTGCTTATGTAGAAGCTCTCCAAACTTGCAGGAAATCAATGCCAAGGTGAGTTACTTGGAATGTTTTTTCTTTCTTTCTTTTTTGACTATTTCTCATAGAGTCCTCAAGCAACAACACGGGGAACAAATTGAGAGTGGACGACCGCTGTCGATTTGCATTCGGGGCTGACCATGATACCTATATATAATATAGGTCATTGCAACCCTTCATGGTGTGAATATTCGTCAGGCAAAAAATAGACTGTTTCGCAACTCAGATGGGCCCCAGTGAATATTAAGGGTGTCCATCTCTAACTTGTTCCCATTTCCGTGACTTTTGATCTTGATTCGGGTGATTACAGTCTAACAAACTTGTTTGAGTTTTGGTGACATTTCAAGGTCCACTCAACCAATGCTGCTAGTATGCCCCATGAGAGCTTTTTGGGAAGTGCAAGAAGGTTTTGATGGCTTATTTGCAAACCTCCGGATTGTGACCGTAAATGAAATTATCGGCAGCAAAAACGAACTGGGTTTCATAGAGTTTGTACTCGAAAATGCGCCTGTGCTCGAGGAGATGAATTTAAAGATTAGCGAACCGGTAGATAAAGCACATTCGAGGATTTTCAGAGATTTGATGGGATTTCGAAGAGCTTCACCACGAGCCAGGATCATCTGCTTGGGGAAGTAGGTTTGAAAAAGGATTTTATATTGTCTAGGGTTAGGCCAGAGTCATTTGCGGTGCATTCTACTTTAGTTTTGTCTCTGCCTATTTTTGGACTCATACCAAGTGGGATCCAAGTGAGATAGTACACAATCCACTCCCCCCTTTTCACTTTTCCCTATGACTGGCCCACTTGAGAATCTTTCTGCATGTATGCATTGAGAATTACATAAGAATAATATATTGAAAATGTGCCATTATTATAAATACATAAGTTTGTAGTCAAAGACATGTCTAATAAAAGATGGGTAAATGAATTTGTAACCATTATAATTTTATATTACATTATATAATAAATTAAGAGCTACTATGTTGTATATATTGAATCTAGACCAATAAAAATCAATCAATTGTACAACACAAGTGTGCCCCATAGAATTCAAGAGTGTGTGTCCCCCTCTCTACTTGTTCCCTTCAACTTTGGATCTGGCAGAGTATCAGGCATGAGGGTTTTTTGGAGGCGACATGTTTGTGTCTGATGGATGAGTTGGATAGCCCTAGATTGGGTACTACCCAACCAGGACGTAGCTAGAGATACAGTTGTGGTAGGGGCTCTGTGAGGTCCACTGTGATGTATGTGTTTCATCCATACAGTCCCCATTTTGAAAGATCATTTCAAGACATGAGCCCAAAATGGAGGTAGGTCAGGGTAGGTCAAACACCATTAGTGGGGATTGAACTCCTACTGGTGGAAACTTCCTAGGGCTACTGTAGTATTTATTTTCCATTCAAGCTATAGATAAGGTCACATAGACCTCTATGAAAAGGAAATATGATTTTGATCCAAAACTTGTGACCCCCAACAAGTTTTCAACAGTAGGTGTTCAATATCCACTGCTTCCTTTGGCGTAGTTCTTCAATTTACCTCCTTTTTGGGCTAATACCCTAACATGATCTTTCTAAATAGATGTACGGCGTATATAAAGCACATACACCACAGTGGGGCCCAAATACATCTAGTACCCCAGTCCACGTCCACGTTGGGTGGTGTGAATCCATCACCAAGGGCCCACATCTGGCCGGGAGGTTACCACCAGATTGCACCCCTTATTGCAACTTTTCAAGAGCTGTATATCTTCCAAAAGTAGACGTGCATTTGTATCATCTTTTCCTTAACGACATAGATTTGAGGAGAAATGTACAGAGGAGAACAAAAGTGAAAGACCAATCTACGATATTGCAAATGGAAATTTTGAAAAGGAAAATGCATCAAGGGTCTTTAATATCCTGTGTGTAGATATAATCCGTGTGAGCAATGGCCATCCTCCTTGCACTACACTCCGTCTCCAAACCTTCACAATCATCTTCGTTGATACTTGAGTCCCACTGAAAGAAAGAAAGAAAGGAAAGATGAAAAAGAGTTATCTTTATGCATGAGAGATTTATTATTATTATTATTATTATTATTATTATTATATTGTAGGGATTAAGAATATAATCCATAATTTATATAACAGGAATTTGGTTGCACCAAATATTATAAAATTTCATAATTAGAGTTTTCGTAAGGGCTCGATTGGCATCTCTACTTTAATCTAATAAGATCTTTTCAAATAAGATCTACTATAATAGGTTCTTTATGTGCTGTGTATTGTTTTAAATAAAGTCGTTGTTTGGTAAAACTACTTTTTCAAAATTCAAAAATATCTTTTATTTGAAATAAGCATATTTGGTAAAACTTTCAAATAAAAGCTTTCTTTATGAATAGTTGCTTTTAAAATTTTCTTTTTTACAACTACTCTATTAAAAAGCAATTCAAGCGGTTGTTTAGTGAATCTCACATACATGGTTTGTGCTCCCAAAACGGGAAAAGAATAAATGGTCACGTACACCTTCATGTTTTAAGACTTTTGGGCCTTCCGTTGTATCAAACATTGGATGTGGATCATCCAACATATGGAGCTCACCTTTGATGTGAATTGTCCATTGTGTGGGCCAAACCTTAAGTGAGTCGTCCATCACATTAGGCCATCTTGGATGTGAACCATTCATCATTAGGGGCTGACTTTCATGTGGACTGTCCATTATATGGGGCCCACCGTGATGTAGATCATCCACCATTTAGGCCCACCATTAATGCTAATGTCCTTTTATGTGGGGCCCTCAATGTCCACTATCCATCACACGAAGTCCACACTTGATGCGTCTATCATGTGTCTAGAGCATCCATCATTTAGGGCCCACTATTAATGCTAATTGTCCTTTTACGTGGGGCCCTTCAATGTCCACTACCCGTCACACCGAGTTCACATTTGATGTTTCCATCATGTGGGCCCCACCTTTAAAGTGGGTTGTCCATCATGTGGGACCCAATTTTGATGTCCACCATCCATTTGTGTGGGATGCACCTTCTATGTGGATGATCCATCACATTGGGCCACCTTGAGTATGGGTCATCCATCATGCGAGACCATGGATGTGGACCATCTATTAGGTTGGGCCCACTTAATGTGGATTGTAGATCATGAGGGTTCACACCTTGATGTGGGTCATTCATCATGTGAGGCCCACTCCATCCATTATTCGGACCCACCTTGATGTGGACCATTTATTATGCAAGATGGGCCATTCATGATGTGGACCCATTTTGTGTCAACAATTCATCATGTGGGCCTAACTTCAATGTCCACCGTCCATCATATGGTCCAACTTCAATGTCCATCGTCCATCATGTGGGTCCCCACCTTTCATGTGGGCCATCCATCATGTGGGGCTCCACCTTCAATGTGCGTCGTTCAACATATGGCCCACTTTGAAGAGGTTGCAAAGATAAGAGATGAGAGCAAGATGGAAATTACCAGAGGAAAAAAAAAAAAGAAAAAAAAAAGAAGATAAACTTATCCCAAAATTAGCCAAAAATGTTTACACACTTAAGTCAAATCAGCTCTTTAAAAAATAAGATCTATGTTACTTATTTATTTTTTTTTGAGCCTTTTTGCTAGTTTTAAAAAAGTAAAGTAATAAGGGCATTACGAAATACAAATAAGCCTACTTTAAAAATAAAAAAAAACTTATTTTAGAATAAACAAATAAGCCTACTTTAAAAATAAAAAAAACTTATTTTAGAATATACAAATAAGCTCTTATAATTAGAGATATTAAACAACCCTTAAGTCCACAAGCATGGATGCATCAGCTAATGCACATGTCATCACATGTGCCAGCATAACATATGGGTGAAATATCCAAGCCATCCACCAAGTGATCCTCATGAGTAGGTATTACTGGCCTGGTCCATTCAGTAGGTGAGCCATGACATGATAAATAAGCCAAAAAGTGTAGAAAACTTAAGGCCTCAGTGGTTATATCTTCACTCAGTATACCACTTGAGTTATCACTGTTATCAATCAGGGCCTGTTTGGGACGGGTGGATTGGATGGTAATGGAAGGGATTGGAAGTAAAATCCCGGATTAGCCCGGCGTGCCAAACAGAGTGGGTGATCCTATCCGGGATATAGCAATCCCATGGATCTTATGACAATCCACTGACAACACCATCATTACCTTTAAATCCCATCCAATCACCCTAATCAGTTCAAATTACCTGAGACGTGTTTGGTTCGGGGGATCGAAGGGATGGGAAGGTTTAATCCTGGTATTGGCCGGGCGTGCCAACCAGACTTGATATAGCAATCCAATAGATCTTAAGACAATCCACTGACAACACCATCATTACCTTGAAATCCATGCCATCCACCCTAATACCATTCAATCCCTTCCAATCCACCCGTCCAAAGTGGCCCTCAGTGTCTACTTAATCTACTTGACTCTTACACTAGGAAATCTATCAACTAGTAACCTTTTGATTAACAGCCAGGATATTGCACCTGTCTGCCACGCTGGCATATTTGATGAAATTTGGTACACACAAGCATACCCTAAGCTATGATCTCTAATATATAATAAAGAAATGCTAGTAGGCTGGTTGGCATGTGGGGGTACCATGGCATTTTTATGACATCTTGCCCATCTAAAAAGGTTGTCCCAACATGAAATTGGGACACCCAAAAATCCTGGTGGATCCAATTATCAGGTGGGGGCACACCATAGAAAACAATAAATAACCACCCGAAAAACCACACAGATTAGCTGCTGACGGCTTCACTGGTAAGATCGCTGCTGAAGTGACGTCACTGGATTCTGTGGGGCCCATCATAATGTATGTTTTGTATCCACACCGTCCATTCATTCAGAAATATTATTTTATGGCATGGTCCAAAAAATAAAGCAAATCCAAAGCTCAAGTGAACCCCATTACAGGAAACAGCAGGGACAGTAATGCCCATTGTTGAAACCTTTTTAGAGCCGCAATGATATTTATTTAAGATACAACCTGTTAATAAATTCACATAGACATGTATAAAGGGAAAGCACAAATATCATCTTGATCGAAAACTTATGTAGCCCCACGAGAAGTTTTTAATGGCGGTCCTTCAATTCTCACTATTTTCTATGGTGGGGTTCACTTAAGCTTTGGATCTGCCTCATTCTTTGGCTCGTCTCTTGAAATGATCTCTCCAAATGAATGGACAGTGTGGATACAACTCATACATTATAGTGGGACCTACAGAACTTGATGACGTCACTTCAGTAGGGAGATTGCTACTGAAGTCGCCCGTAGCTAATCTTTAGATTTTGAACCCAGGCCTGTGCTCCTGACGACTCTGAGATGCCCTGGTATCTCTGAAAGTTAATTTTGGACCGTTTGTTGCATTTTCTCCATAACCATCTATTTTTTGGCCTCTGATCTAAGGGTGTTCGAGATGTCTTTCTAATCCATTGAAAATTGCTTTAGATTAACGGTGTGGATCTAATATCCGTGGGCCGTACATGATAAAACTGGTCCGTCTGGACACTATCCACGTTATAATGCAACAAGACCTTATAATTCGTCAAGTTCAAAATAGGTAAAGCAAACATGCGTACGTGCCACTGCCCCAAAATCAAGCTAGCCCAGTAATAAGGTAGGCCACACGTTGTATGGGAACCAACGGTTAAACTTAAATGATCAACGCTCCAAATTGGCATACGTGTGAGGACCACCTGATGGCTTGGATGGCCTGACTATCGAGCCATGATAGCCGAGTAGAACACGAGATGAACGGTGTGAGATACATGCGACTTACCGACCATGGCGTCGCAGGAGTAGGAGATTCCGGTGGTTGTGGGTCAGATACCGGCCGAGCTGCGGCAGCAGTGGTTGATCTAGAGAGAAGCAGAAGAAGAAGAGAGAGAAGGGAAAAGAGGAGGATCTTGGCCATTTTTGAAGGGTAGAGATTGGAAAGGTGGTGGGACATTTGAGGGGGAGCGTGTGAGTTATATATAGAAGCAAGAAGGGCTACCATGCATGCGTATGCACGTTAGACTATCGTAACCATAGGAGTCATGGGCCTCATCTTTGATTGATCATAACCCCAAAATCAACGCGATTGGACAATCTTAATTTTCTATATCAACTGTTGAATTTGGACCGTTGATGATCTCTTTTTGACCGTCCATTTCATATCCATAAATTGAACGGCTAGAAATTCATCATTTGGGTTGCCTGGATTGAAGTGCATGAATGAGATGTGTACCGAGTCATAGTGATCGAGCTGTGTGGGGCCCACCCCATGATGAATTTTGGCTAGTCTTTTCATCCTGGTGGGACACACCTGATGAGTGGTTTGGATGGCATATGTACATCATGAGATACCAAAATTCATCTCTACATTTCTATGGTGGCATTTCCCTCGCCATTTTTCCCCTTTGTGTGGGCCACGTAAGAAATGGATCAGGCTAAATCTTTCGAATATAACCTTTCATGCGTAGGATCCATATAATTAAGGGGTTGGATGGAAGCCACACATCACGGTGGGTCCCACACCGCTGGACTGAATGGTAATTAAAGAATGCTTGCATTCCTCCCACGAGAAACTAGAGACGGAGTCTGGGTGAAATAGATGGTCCGATGTATCGTAATTAGGGGTATACATTGAGTTGAACCGAGTTTAGCTGAGGTCAGCTTGGCTCGGCTGGAACAGTGGTGGACTTCAGCTTGAACTTGGCTCGGCTCGGTTCGATCAACAGTTCGGCAAGTTTGGCCGAGTTCAAGCTAAAATTGAGCCAAGTTCGCCATTAAAGCATTTTCACGGACACCTGTAACTTCGAAATCTCACTGTTTTATAAATAGAGGCAATGATTTTACTAATATTTTCTCAAATACTTTCTAAGTAAAGTAAAAATTAAAAAAATAATAATAAGCAATATAAAAATCAAAAAAATGAAAATAATAAAGAAAAAATGATATTTATTTCATATACATACCTACCTTGTCACCTCTACATTTCATTGAGTCATTTTATCAAGTTGGTGGTGAACAACATCAATGGCAAAGTAATCAAGTCACCAAACTATTTCGATCTGAGTCCAATTTGAACTGGATTGATGTCAGCCAAGTCGAGCTGAGGCTTGCTCGAACTTGGCACAAACTCGGCTTCGAACGGAGTCCAGCCAAGTTGAGTCAAGTAAGCTAAATGTGCTAGCTTGGTTCGTGTACACCCCTAATTGTAATCTACAAAAGGAGCCATAATTTGGAGATCACGACCGTTGATCTGATTGGGCCTGTCTTAGGTGGAGATTAAACTTCTTTTAATTCTTCATTCATCAAATTAAAGTTATACGGCTGCAAAAGAATACTGCAATTATTCAGAAAACGGGGCGAAACATTTCATGGATTAAATCTTCTAACTGAGACATTTTTGAGTCATCCGACATCTGCACTGGACCCAATACAACCAACTGTTTCGATTAAAGAACCATGGGTCCCACGTGTAAGGTCTGGGTGCAACAAGATACAGACAGGCAGAGACATAAATGTTATAGAAGCACGGATACTCGAGTTCCATGAAATGTAATCGATCAAAAAGTCAATCTACGACCAGTTTTTTTACCTCGAGAACATCACCAGATTATAGAGAACTGTTCTTCTTGCCTCTGCAGTTGCATATGCGTTTAGAGCCCTGTCCATACACATGCAGTCACACGTGCCAACATGGCGTACGTGTAGGAAATCAGATCTTCCCATCTTAGAAACCAGTCCGTTTCACTCCTGTGTGTTCCTAATGTAAAAATCTAAACAGACCGTTGATACAATTTATGTATTTGTCTTTTTTTATTCTATGTAGCCCACATGAGGGGTAAAATGGAATGGTAATTGTTCACATATGTTCTAAAAACTGTAATTCATATTATAGAAGGATCGGATCTTGTAAAATATTTCCCAATTGTCTCGATTTCCTGCGTGTGTTGGGCAGGGCTCTCACACGCGCGTGGAATTAGAACACCTTTCTCTTGCATTTTGCAGCCACCTTGCCAGAAGTCAAGAGATAGAAGTTTTGATACTCTGAGATTGCATGATCATTGATAGGCATGCACGAAGAAATCATGCATGCGATGTGTATGTACCTTAAATAGACCGTCCACAACATAGACAGGACATAACCCAAAAGTTACACCGAATATATATTCTAATTGGATGATCTTCGGACATCTATGGGATGGTTAAGACGGGAAATAATCGATGGTTCACATTCAATTAAAAAATGTCCTTTTTTATTCAGATGTTCTAGCTGTCTAATAAATATTATTTTTGACATATATAATATCTACCTAATTATCTATTATTTGGGTGGTTAGAATTTTGGTAAGTATAGATAATACCGTACAATGTTTTGCATGCATGAGCATGGAGTATCACGCTCTACCAGAGTAACATTTAACTCCTAGAGGTACGTGGCTTTTATGATGTATTGATTGCTACGTGACAACATGAACGCTAGACTGCACCATTTAGCACAATCTAGACGTGTTTCCCTTCGTATGCATCGTTGGGTGGGGCTAACATGGACTATGGGTTGATGATAAGAACCGTTCATCTCTTGAAAAGTAATGTTAATGGGCCATTTTCCGAAAGAAAAAAATAAATAAATGAGTGATCTTGATCATCAAGCAATGGGCTTAAAACACACGGCTGAATGAATAACCACTAAAAGCCCACATTCTGTGGAGAAGAAATCATCATTTATTCAATGTTATTTTTGGATCTTGGCACATGCAGGTGCACAGAAGATGAAGAGATCAGATCATCCACACATGGCTGCATGTGGGGCCATATGCATCCATGCATGCTAGATCAGCATGAGTCGTAACACGTGCAAAACGAAGGAGTCTGATTGAGTCGTGTAGCACACTTCATCGAGGTCTTTGTGACCTAATCAACGGGTTGGATGGAAAATAACATTACAGCGGGCCATAGGAAGTTTTTAACGGTGACCGTTCAGTCACCACTAGAGTTGTACACAAGGTGAGCCCAACTGGTATTGCCCGTTCGTGCTCGCCTGCGCTGCTCGAGTCCTACTTGTATTCGGGTATGCTCGGGCATCGAGCATGGATTCCATATTCGTGCTTTATTCATCCGAATACGAGCAGAAATCAAGCCGAGTCGAGTCTGAGTTCGAATTTGAGCCCAATTTCTATATTAACAATTTCTATATTAACAAATTTAACATATATTAACATATTAATAATTTCTGACATATATTAACTATATTAATATATTAACAATTTCTATATTAACATATATTAGCTATATATAACATATATTAATAATTTCTGACATATATTATCAATATATGATATTAATTTCTAACATATATTAACAATTTATACAAAAAAATTAATGATACCCTCGAGTACGAGTCGAATACCGAGTCGAGTACGAGTCGAACACACAAGTCAAGTATTGAGTCGAGTATTGCCCAGCTCGTACTCTACTTATAATCAAAACGAGTATCAAACTCATACTCATGCTTGGCTCAAACTCATGCCGAGTCGAGTCAAGTCGAGCGAGTAACCAAGCTTACTCTGCTTGTGTACAGCTCTAATCACCACTGTTTCCTACAGTGTGGTCCACTTGAGATTTGGATCTGCTTCATTTTTGCATGAACAATGTGGTCCACTTGAGATTTGGATTTGCTTATTTTTGGACTCATGCGCTGAAATGATAGGAAAAAAAAAAATGGTTTGAACGTCGTGGATAAAACCAAGATGGCTCTACAGAGATCTTCTAGCAGTACACAGCATGGAGGTCGGTGGTGTGTGCCATGGTGCGCAATTCGAGTCCCGGAAGGAACTCCTCTGGGTGAGGAGAGTGGACCATAATCACAAATCTATCGTCCAGCTGGCTTACATGCATATCCATCCATTGCACAGATATCAGATGATATCGACCCTTCAACGCTGCCTGATTTATTTAGACGTTTGACTTCATTTGATGACAGAAAACGATTGCTTTTCCTAAATTAATAACCCCAGTAATCCCTTGCATTTGATTCCATTCAACGGTCGGTGTGAGATAACAGCTATCATATGAAAATAGATAGCGAATAGCTCTATAAAAAACGGATTGAGATAATGCATAGCTTGTAAAATGATTAAATGGTGTTGATGTGGTGGGGACACTGCCCACTTGCTCAAGTATGGATCTGTTTCTTAGGACACATACCATCCTAGGGTGTGGTGGGCCCCACCATTCGGTGACTGTGAGATGTCATCCGTCGGTTGTGTTTGGAATCTATGGCTGACATCCAAGTCGTGTAACAGGTTTAACCTATCAAATGCAGCTGAACCTGGACCAAAAATCGGGCTGATCAATTCATCAGTTGGGCCACCCATGTATACCAACATTCGATATTTGACAAAGTATTGAAAAATCTAGAGGCCACCGTAGTTTATGTGTACCCATACCGTTCATCCATTTTGCCAGCTCATTTTAGAGCATGAGTCTAATATTAAATCAAATCAAATCTCAGGTGGACCACCATAGGAGACGGGACGATTGAACCACAAAATTTTTGGATCAGCCATATACTTGTGTTTTTTCTTTCATTCATGTCCATATGACCTTATCAACCCACTTGGATGGCAAATAAACATTATGGTGGCCCGGCCCATAAAAATTAGTTTTTAACCGTGAGCATTCAATCCCCGTTGTTTCCTATATTGTTGTCTATATGATGTTAAATTTGCTTCATATTTCAGGCTCGTGTTCTAAAATGAGTTAGCAAAGCAGGTGAACAACATGTACATATATATATAACACAAATATCATAGTGTGTGCAACACTCAAGCTAGGCGATTCCAATCTCACCAATTGCCACCCAAAATCTTTATAAGGCAAATGAGTGTACATTAATTTATAAACTATATGTGAAATTACAAAGGATTATAATATACATTAAATATGGAGATTAAATAAATTAAATAATGTATCTAATTGGGACGTCATTGTTGTAGGTTTAATGCACGTACGAGTCTTCTGCACCTTACACCCTTGGAGAAGCATTAGAATGGAAATAAAGTGTGTGTCACACACTTGTAGCACACCACCCCTTACACGATTTTAGATGCATCATAATTGGGTGGAATCTCTTACATGATTTTAAATGCATCACAACTGAGTAAAATCTAATGGCATTCTCAATCACACCATCCAACCCTTAGGATAATTCAGACCGTTGATCAATAACTCTCTCCTTATAAAATTCTTATATAATCCCCATTCGACCTAATAAGCCAAATGAGTCTACATTTTTCAAATAGAATGGTTGATAAAGTTTACTTCTTCAATTATCCAATGCCTCGGTTCATACATGTGAGTGAGCCAATCTGATTTTTGGGCCAGGCCATCGACATGGTGTGGCCCACCTTTCACAGATTTGCAGACACACGTGATAATCACTGTTCCTGAAGGTGCGTGTGGAGAAGCGTGGGTCGGCGCCGCTCTCTTATATAATGTCTGAATATATTGTTTATTGGGCTACAAACAAATGGTGGTTCATGACATGGTCAAACGACAATCTAGACCGTCCAAATAGCTGACCTAATTTTAGATGGAGCATAGCACAAAACTACAATAAAAAAAAAAAAAACGATATTAGCCATTGGTTTTCCCTACGAATTCGGACCACTCAGTATTTTACTTTTGAACCATCCATTTGATAAACCGTCAAGCCTGAATTTTTTTACTAACACTCGATACCCTATCTGTCCCACAAATTGGATGGTCTGGATAGTCATTCAGGTGAGCCACATGTAAGTTGGATGATTCACAACCTTATTTTTAAATGGTGGTGAACCGGCAAGTTTATCACTGGGTAAGAATCCGAAAATGAAGTCGACCAACTGAAAAGCTCAAGGAAGAGGGAGTTACTGGGGCCTTAAATTCCTTGACTTTGACCTTATTTTTTGATAGATTTCGAGATGAAGCATCGTCAAGTACAGCTTACATGTGTTGACTTTTCCTAAGTTAATATATTTTTTATTTTTATTTTTTCTACATGCACACGTTCATATAAATGAAGATTCTCGCTCGTTTAATGCCACGTGGAATTCCGTGGAGCCACACACGCCATCCAAAAAATACCAATTTCTAGTATATTAGATTCTAATATTGGGATGTGGATTGGGAAACGGATTGGCTACTCCCCCTGCCACCAGCCCGGTGGCTGATGGCCGGTGCTATGTGAGCCCCACCATGATGTATGTGTTTCATCCATTTTTACTCATCATTTTAGGGTTTGATCCAAAAAATTAGAGGAATATAAATCTCAAGTGGACTACACCACAGGAAACAATAGTGATTGGATATATAGCATTAAAATCCTCCCAACGCCCACTGTAATGTTTATTTGTTGATTAGGTCATACACAACCAGTGAAGGAAAAGATAAACAAAGATCAGCTTGATCCAAAACTTTTATGGCCCCAAAAAGTTTTTAATGGTTGTGTATGATCTAATCAACAAATACTCGAGTGTTACCATGTAGAGTAATTTAATATAAATATATAAATAATGCAACCTAAATATATAAACTATGAAGTGTATATACTTAGTAAAGATTGCATCAGTCCATGCTAAAATGATATGTACGTATTTAATGTATGTAAATATTATGAAAATAACACTATATTAAATAAACATAAGGAATAATAATTTCACAACATTATTAAATACAAATATAATTTTAATTAAAACATGATATGGTACAATCTTCAATTCATTCATATGTATAATTTATAATGTGATATTATGAATTATGTATTAATAAATATGTGATTAATAGCATGTATATAGGAGCATGTTAATATTAGGAATTTTATTTATATACATGTATAAAGTAGTATACTAATATTAAAATTAAATTTTTATGAGACTATAAGCAATAGGTAATAGCAACAAATTTGGTTAGCAATGCATGATGTGAGCCTCACATATGGCCCATTATGATTTTCTAACCGTTGACGCTCAATCTTGGGGTGATCCAACCCTCAGATCAACGGTAAACCACCATTGGAGCTAGGAATAGACTCATATGGCCCACCTGGGCCTCTAATGTGCCCTAAACTGGGCAGGGACTCCTAAATAGGGATCCCTAAGATAATAGACGGAGTGGATTTTCCACAAACATCATGGTGGGCCCCACCTCGCAGCGCAAGTGCACAAAAGAGATGTGCACTCGCTGTACACTGAATGGAGACACTCGGTCAGACGCAGCTGACCTGAGCCCACCCGAATAGGAAAGACCTCTCCCTCCTTTCCCGCTCCCTGTTCCTTTTCAAAATGAACGGGCGATGTCCGTTTGCGGCGTCCGTGGGCCACAATGATCATCCTCGTGAATGATCTGAACCGTCCATCATGCTTAGGGCATGGCCTCAACCAAAACCCAGTGACTCCCACGTGCTGGAGCATCCACGCAAACGCTTGAATCTTGCTGCCAGAGGGCCCTGAAAACGCAATCTTTCCAAATTTGGGAACTGTCCTCATGCCAGCTCGGCGATCCGCGTCCGCCCTCATCCTCAAATCTCGGCCCTCCACCTAAGCAAAGCAGTTTAGGGCTCTCTAGCAAAACCAACAACCGGTCTCAGCCCTACCCACAGTATTGAGAGGCGGCTTCTTCCAGATCAAATCTGGATCGTTAGTATCAATCCGACGGTCTCTGATAGCTCAAGGTAACCTTATAAAGAAGGAAAGAATCGACTACAAGGAGTGCTTCCCTGCCTTCTTGCGGAAAACCTAGAGAAATCGTCGAAACCTTTCAGCCGTGAACCCACTAGCCAGACTCTCTCTCAAGCTTCGAAACTACATGTGTGTGTAAGCTCTTAGGGGTCCATACGGACCGTCTGAAGGGAGCTAATTAGAGGAGGAAGTCTTCGTTTGAGATCCGCCTTTAATGGTGGGTCTCCTTCTTCGTTGTTCAGCCGCACCATCATGACTCAGATCAACCGAGCTTGAGTCAGGCCGAGATGGGCCGAGTCTTCTGTGTTGGACCGCCTCTGTGATGGGTCCACCCCACACCGTCTGGAAAGAGGGAGAGTGAGAGAAAAGAAAGAGAAGAAAATTAGAGAGAGAGAGAGAGAGAGTTGTTGTGGCTGCTGTGTGCATGCACCCCTCCGGCTCGACCCGGTTCAAGCCAGCATAATGGCTGGGATTTTTGGGAAGTATAGAAGGGAAACAGAAAGAGTAGAGGAGAGGAATCGAGAGGAAGAGTGTGGGTGGCTGATGGTTGCCCGGTTCATTACCGAGTCGACTCATCAAGTCTTGAGCGAGTCGAGTTGGGTTCAGTCTATCCAGACGCATTGTTGGACATCCCAACAGGGGAGAAAGGAAGGACAGAAATGGAGGAAGAGAAAGAGAGAAGAAAAGAAAATTAGGGAGAAGAAGAAGATAGGGAAGGAAAGAGAGGGAGCCATTCCGAGTTAACTCGGCTTGGCTAAAACTCACTGAGTCGAGTCGGGCGAGTCAGACCAGTTCTGGTTAGTCCAGTGACTTTCTAATGTAGGGTCTTGGGTGAGGAGAAAAGAAGAAGAAAAGGGAAAGAAGGAAGAAAGAGCGATGGAGAGAAAGAGAGTAGATGGTCGGTGGTGTGAAGCCGAGCCAACTCGACTCGAACCGAGTCGACTGAGGTGAGTCCATGTTTTCTTTCCAGATTGAACTACTTCTATCATCATTGTGGTCATTATCATCATTTTAAGATTAATAAATTTTAATATAAACCATTAGTAGTTTATCCATGCTAACATTGGTTAATACACATGAGAAGTATCATTGTTAAAATATTGGTATCTTATTTTACCATTCTTAAAATATTAATATTAATGTTGGAACATACCATGCGTTTTCATCATGATAACTATTAGTAACATGTAGGCTAATATAAATCATAACACTAAGGTTGGCAATATTCTATAATCATTAAAATTTGTATTATAATTATTTTCACACCAACTGAAGTCCAAACCCTAAATCTAGCCTAGACCTAGGCAATCTAAAACATAAGCTATGATCCTAACCATTGGTAGGTTATCCATGCTACTAGTTGTTGTTACAAATAAAGATCACCGTTACTAAATACTAGTACTTTATCTATCGATCTTATGTACAATCACTAATAGTAGATTATATTATTTACTACACGTGAGGATTATTAACATCGCATAGCTAACCTTAATCATGTCATTAAGGATAGGGGTGATGTTGTGATTATACTTCAATTAACGTTCAAATCCTAGAACCTAAGCGTTTAACTAAACTCTAGAATAAGACCCTAATTCTACACTAAAAACTTAAAGACAAGTAATTAAAACCCTAGGCAATTTGTAGGACTTGGATCTAATTATACGAGTTCTTGATTTATGGTAGGACTTGATTTTAAGGGCACGCGCTTCCTAGCAGCCTTAGTTGGCATTGGCGATCTGACTAGGCAGGTGATGATTCTTCCCCTTGAGTTTTCCATCTTCTCATTAGCTTAAGTTATAGTTTTAATTTAAATTGATATCTCTCCTTTATAATCACATGTGTTAACTGGTAGAAATTAAATTGTTGTATTACATGCTTTATGATTATCCTGTATAATTGTTCATGCTTGTGGATTTCTTTTTGTGGATTGCTTATGGAACTTAAACTGGTACATTAGTGGGCAATTCCCACATATGAATGTACACCCATACTTGGGATGTAACTTGACTAGTTGTGATTGTAATGGACCTTCGACTTGGTGGTTATTAAGTGGTGGTTTTGATGGATCATTGATGTGGGCCTACTATCCAGGGTTGTTGTGTCCAATGGTTTTCAAGGATAGTCTTTTATCGCATGGTTCTGATACTCGCCTTATGTGGCCTACTTTGATATCGCCTTATGTGGTTTTGTTCTAGTATTTTTCCTATATGGGTTAGATGTTTTATACTGTGCAACCATGAGATGGTAAGCTCCATATATTGTAATATGATTGGCCACTAGTAGACGGGTTTTCATTAAACATCCTAAGATGGTAGTCTCATGGGCCGGGGATGGTGGAATGGGACACTATGCCCTAGCCTCGGCCTACGCTGGGCCATGTGCTCCCTGTAGTGACCTTTGAGCTTACTTAAATTGGCTGATTGTAAATGGACTAATAATGGGCTAACAAATCATGCATACATGACATATTTTGATGGCTTGGATCACTCTGCCCTACTATTACGCTAAATGTTGCGCTTATGACTAGTCATTCGATTGTGATAATGACTCGGATCACTCTGCCCTGTGATTACGCTGAATGTTGCGCTTATGACCAGTCTTATCCCTGGGTGACGACCCCAATGCTCGTCCGGATGTTTTTCCCGGGGCACAGACCGTCTTGATGTTTTACCCGAGTCCATGATTGCATTCATGCATCTAATAAGACTGCATTTACTCTGTTTTGGTTGTCTGGTTGTTTTATAACTATGCTTACTTAATGCGGCAGTGTGTAATCTTGAGGGGAGTTCACACTAAGTTGGTCATTCATCCATCAAATATATAACCGTACAGGTAGCACAGGTGACCCAGGTGAAATTCATGTTTATATTGACGAGGAGCAAGTTTACAATTGACAGGGACGCATGATTGTGATTGCTAAGAGTTGCTACAGGATTTCATATCTCAAATTTGTTGTAATTTATTTTATTTCACATGTAATATTATTTCATTTTGTAATTATAAGAATGGGGACATTGGTTTATATAAGTCATTATGGGCAACCTCTTGTATATTCTAAATGAAATTTGGAATTTCTCTTTTATGCTTACTTGTCCATTATACACTCATCTGCTTACTCTGATAGTCTGATGAAAGAAAAATATTATATCTGACCATCCTTTAAAGTTAACACGGGTTTTTGGAAAATGAGTCGTGTACCCGGGTCCTGAGGATTCGGGGCGTTACAGTGGGCCCCATGGTAAGTCCACCTATTTCACTCCTCTGTTTGTATGTCACATGTAACTCATATGTACCCTTTTTCATATATCTATATCTATCGATACATTATCAACAAGGAGACTGATTAAGAAGGGGAGATGAGAATGGAAGGAAAGGAAAAGGAGTAAAATCCATGCAATTGTTTACTTGGATAAATGTAAATAATTATTTTTAAGTTCATAATTTTAAATTTTCATAAATATTCTTTCTTTATTTTTAAAATCTCATTTAAAGTTTTATAAAATTTCAAAGAACGCCTTTTTCTTAAAATTAAGAGAAAATTTTTACAATTTTAATATATTATTAGTTTTCACTAATCTTAATGTCACGCCCCAAGCTCGGAAACCGGGCTCACAAAATTTTCGATCGTCGAATCTGATGCCGACAACCTCTGTAGTACCCCATTCTTGACTCCTAGCGCGCATGCGCCAGATTCCGATCTTGAGATGCTACAAGGAGGATTTTCAGCATGATTTTTTTTTTTTTTGGTAATGGAGCATAACCACAAGCATAACCAAGTCACAAAACAACATCGTCACCACATATCCACTAATATAATCATTTGAGTACAATGCTGAAATGGAAATACAATATAAAGATATCAAAGAAAACTCCAAAAGCTCCACAGCACGCTCCGGCCTCAGATCGGTTGCATCCTAATATCACCTGCATGCATCTATCGTGCATAAGCTTATAGAAAGCTTAGAGGGTGGTGAAAGTGTGTGCGCAAGATAAGTGTCAAACATACAAATACAACGCCATAAATCATACAATATCAGAATAAGCAGAAATACTGATAAGATCATGAATCGTACGATATCAAAGTAAGCGAAAATATACTGGTAAGTCCATGAGTCATACAATATCAGAATATGTAATGTAAACGTGGAATCATAGAGAGTCAAATATCAGATGCCGGGGATACAATGCAATATACAAATCCTGCTAAGTTTGTCCAGGCCATATAAGTGCAGAAACATAACAAACCAAAATGCCTTATGCCTGAGAATGTAATGCAATATGCGATGCGAATGAAATGACCAAGCTGGAGTGTGAAGTCGG
>JAJHSJ010000778.1:0-37117 GCA_021015155.1 Magnolia officinalis
TGGCGTTTCCTCTCCCATTTTCACTGCTTCTTTTTCCCCTCCCTTTCCACTGTTGCTTTCACAGTCGTTGCTTTCACAGCCGTTGCTTTCACCCCCTTTCCTCACTGTTTTCCGGCAGAAAGACCTCTAAAAACCCTTTTTTGTGGGCCCCCCTCAATCGCATTTTGTCTTCTTCTCAAAATAGTCGGTCCAGAGAAGACAGCACGCAGCAAAGGTATATTTTAAACTCAGTTGCCCCCACATGGAATGTATGTACTTCCTTTTATATTTTTTAACTAGAGGAAAAGGTTATATACGATCGAGCTCATGGGATCTCCCCATGAGGTCGAGCTATGTGGGCCCCACCATGATGTATGTCGAACATCAACACCGTGAACTTGATGGGTCCCCTCTAAATTATGGGATACCGAAAAATCAGCCGTATATGGAACTCAGGTGGGCCATACCATCTAAAATCATGTGAAGACATGGCTAAAACATATAAAATTACTTGGTGGGGCCCACCTGAAATTTGGATGTGTCTAAAACTTGTCTGACCCCTCATCCAAGTGGGACACACATTGTGGATGGCTGGATTTGTGAAACACATTTCGATGGGCCCAAACGGCAAATATGAATGTTTTTAATGGAAGGTAACCCCTCTCAAGTTTTGTACGTGGTGTAGCCTACAAAAGTCACGAATTAACTTGATTTTTCTGCTCTAGGCCCACCATGGAATGGTGCATCTAACTGATGGGTAGATGTTTGACATACCTCATGATAGGGCCCACACAGCTCGACCTCATTGGTAGTTCACATGAGCTCGACCATATAGAACCGTTTTCCCACACAGACGTATATATACACGCATGCCCGCTGATCTTGTAGTTTGCCCCGCTGATTTCCTTTGAATGTAATTGTGGGCATGTGCCAAGGTATGTTTATGTCTCCTTGTATATAACATGATGTGAGGTCCAACACTGTAAAAGCTACAAACTTGAACAGATACATGCCTTGACTCCCTGTCATACGGCCATGTCCCTATGCTGGCCGAATAAAGGCAAGTGTTCCTTATCTTTTGTGCTGACAAAGCTACGCAACCTTGTGACGCGCTACGTTGACTAAGCTACGCAACCTTGTAATAACGAGGAAAGTCATATATGACTCATGAACACCTCATTGAGTTATCCTTGCGAGCATTGCTCAATGCTAGTTGCCTAAGCGGCGAGCTTATTTTAGGGTCAGTTTGGGCAGTGGGATTAGAAGGGATTAGGTGGGGATGGGATTCAAAAACATAATTATTACCCATGGCAGGGTTGTCCCCTATTACCATGGGATTAAATTAATGCCCTACTTTGTTGATAATACGGTGGTACATTGAATGAATATACCCACCATCATTTGAAATTACTTAGAATAACATACATGTGTTATATTTAAACCGTTCATTTGTTTCGTAACCTCATTTTATGGCATGGGCCTAAAAATCAGATAGATCCAAAACTTATGTAGCACCAAAGAAGTTTTCAACGGTAAGTATTCAATCCCTATTGATTTCTATGGTGGAGTCCACTTGAGCATTAGATTTACCCGATTTTTTGGCCCATGCTCTAAAATAATCTCGATAAATGGGTGGACGGTGTGGATATAGCCCACACATCATGTTGGGACCTACACAACTTTCCAAACATTGAGTGAAATTAGCACACGACCCAATGCAATTCCATTTAATGTAATTCCAAGCATTTCCATTCCTCCCAAACAAGGAGTGGAATTGGCACAAGAGCAGATGAATCCCATCCCCACCTAATCCCTTCTAATCCCACTGCCCAACTGACCCAATGCAATAATCTCGATATTGAAGGATCAATTAGCCGGTTGAAGCTAATTGATCCTTCAATATCTTTGGCTCATGTGTATCATGCATATTACAACTTTCTTGAGCTGTACCTTAGAATCAACGGTATTTTCTTTTGAATATAATTAAGGGCAAGTGGCAAGGTATGTCTATGTTGTGATGTAGAAATTGGTATACCTTGATGAGAATTAGCGAGGCAAACGTGAAATCAGCGGGCCAATCAGTGGGCCCAACAGTGATGTATGTTTGTTTGTTATCAAACCTAGACATAAGATCATACTGACATGGATCAATAGAATAAACAATTATAAGCTTGATCCAAAACTTCTGTGGCCTAGATGAAATGATCAACATTAGAAGTTCAATTCTAAATTTGATTTGGTGTGTTTCATTTGAACATTGGATACGTTTATAGGAATTGGCTCAAGCCATGAAATTATTTGTTAAGTCTGCCCCGCTGATTGCCAAATTTGCCCCGCTCATTTTCATGTTTTTTCCCCGCTGACTTTCTAGCTTGGTTCGCTAATTTTCTAGTTTGCCCTGCTAACTTTCTAGTATGCCCCGTTGATAATCTAGTTTGCTCCGCTGAATTTGTAGCATGCCCGTCTGATTTTATAGACAATGTTTTATCTTGTTAATTTTATGTTTGATATGTTTTTAAATCCATCTCTGCAGGCAATGAAAATTCTGTCGGGCATGGGCTGAATTTTGGAAAGATGTTGTATATATTGTATTATCTACATCGTTGAATATACATTGTAAGTTATGATGTATAGCATACTTTGTAAGTTGGAAATGTATAGCATACTTTGTAAGTTTGGTGGATAGCATAGTTAGAAAATTTTCCGTGTATTCGTCGGAATTGTAAGTTATGATGTATAGCATACTTTATAATTTTTGGTGGATGATGAAATGAACTTTATACTTTGTCCCACTATATTTTCCGTTTGCCTCACTATGCTCGTCGATCAAGTTCAATGCACATGGAACTCAATGCGTGTCATTGGCCCACTCATTTTCATGTATCCCTCGCTGATTTTATAGTTTGCCCCGCTGTTTTTCTAGTTTGCCTCGCTGTTTTTCTAGTTTGCCTCGCTGATATTTCAGTTTGCCTCGCTCCTTTTCCTAGTTTGCCTCGCTGTTTTTCCTAGTTTGCCTCGCTGCTTTCCTAGTTTGCCTCGCTCCTTTTTCCTAGTTTCCCTCGCTGCTTTTCCTAGTTTGCCTCGCTACTTTTCCTAGTTTGCCTCGCTGCTTTTTCTAGTTTGCCTCGCTCCTTTTCCTAGTTTGCCTCGCTGTTTCTCCTAGGTTGCCTCGCTGTTTTTCCTAGTTTGCCTCGCTGGTTTTTTAGTTTGCCTCGCTCCTTTTTTAGTTTGCCTCGCTGCTTTTCCTAGTTTGCCTCGCTCCTTTTCCTAGTTTGCCTCGCTGTTTTTCCTAGTTTGCCTCGCTGTTTTTCCTAGTCTATAACCTATGACCTAAATATATTCTCAAATCCCTAAACCTACACCTACACCTAATCCTAATCTCAACTCCCTAACCTAAACCTAAACCTAAACTTGAAAACTCAAACCTAAACCCGATCCCGAACTCGAACCCGATTTATGAGCCACAATTTATGTTTAAACAAACACTTGGAAATGGTAATGATGGCTCCTCGATCCTTTTCCTAGTTTGCCTCGCTGCTTTTCTTAGTTTGCCTCGCTCCTTTTCCTAGTTTGCCTCGCTGCTTTTCCTAGTTTGCCTCGCTGTTTTTCCTAGTTTGCCTCGCTGCTTTTCCTAGTTTACCTCGCTGCTTTTTCCTAGTTTGCCTCGCTCCTTTTTTGGTTTGCCTCGCTGTTTTCCTAGTTTGTCCCGCTCCTTTTCCTAGTTTCCTCGCTGTTTTTCCTAGTTTGCCTCGCTGCTTTTCCTAGTTTGCCTCGCTGTTTTTCCTAGTTTGCCCGCGTTTTTTCTAGTCTATAACCTATGACCTAAATATATTCTCAAATCCCTAAACCTACACCTACACCTAATCCTAATCTCAACTCCCTAACCTAAACCTAAACCTAAACTTGAAAACCCAAACCTGAACCCGATCTCGAACTCGAACCTGATTTCCTAAACCTAAACGTTAACCTATTCTCAAATCTCTAAACCTAAACCTAATCCTAATCTAAACTCCCTAACCTAAACCTAAATCTAAACCTTAACTTGAAAACCCAAACCTAAACCCAATCATGAATTCTTAAACCTAAACCTTAACCTATTCTCAAATCCCTAATCCTAAACCCGATTTCCTAAACCTAAACCTAAACCTAAACTTGAAAACTCAAACCTGAACCCGATCCCGAACCCGAACCCGAGCCCAATTTCATAAACCTAAACCTTAACCTATTCTCAATTCCCTAAACCTATAGCTTATAACCTAACCTAAATCTAAACTTTTATATGTATTATGCGTGTATGAATGTAATGTGAATAAGATTGTTTGTGTTTGGATGGATGTAGTTTGTGTTTGGATGGATTTACGTAGTTTGGGTTTATATGGATGTGAATGTGAATGTGAATGTGATGAAATATATATATAACAGGTGTATATCAGGAAGATTGTGTGTTTGGATGGATTTACGTAGTTTTGGTTTAGATGGATGTGAATGTGAATGTGATGAATGGATATGAATGTGAATGTGATGTGAATGTGAACGCAACTCAATTAGTGCAGCGGATAAACTTCTATGTGGGTTTGCAATTCACGGACAATCCCTGGAGCGTCACGGTAAATTCCACTCATTTCACAGACAATTCCCTTCAATTCAATGCATTTCACGGTCAATCCCCTTCAATTCACTATCATGTACCCAAAATGATGTAGATCTAAAGCTCAATGGACCACATGATAGAAAACAGTGGAGATTGAATGAAAAAATAATAGAAAACATTCGGGGTCGACCGGGTACTACCCGGTCGACCCCAACTCGCTGGAGAGTTAACCGGTCGACCGGGTAAGTACCCGGTCGACCCCATTTACGTGAAATCTACCTAAATGGGGTCGACCGGGTTGTTACCGGTCGACCGGTTACTGTCCAGCGAGTTGGGGTCGACCGGGTTGGACCCGGTCGACCCCAACTCGCTGGACAAAAACTGGATCCCTGGAGTGGGTTACCTATGGCTACGGTTATGTATATACAGCTACGGTTATAATCTGTAGCAATTGAGACTACAACTCCGTAGCAATAGACCCTTCCTAATTTTTTTTTTCCGGCGTTTAGTTTTTTTTTTTTTCTAATCCTAATCCCCACCGATATTTGTGGGTCCCATTATGAATTTTGTGTTATATCCAAACCGTCCATCTATGTGGAGAGCTCGTACTATGGCTTGAGTTTTAGGAAATTTCAGATTCTTGCAATTCGTGACACTTTCTTTGAGAAAAATAAAAAATTATAGATTCTTGCAATTCGCAATACACATAGGAACCATTTTCTCCTCATCATTGATTTTGTTAATGCATGTCCTTGTTTCTTAAATTGATTTGTTGTTTTCATGTCCAAAAGGATATAAAAATCGTGTTCATGCACATCCGACTTTACATTTCATGGGCCTCCTTTGATTCTCATTTGTAGAACGATGTTCTAGTGAAACACAGAAACCAGTTCATGTTCATCAGGATGTTCATCATTTAGAGTGTATTATTCCAAACCTCACTCATCTTCTTACTCTACTAGATGATAAAAGTGGCCCTTTCTCTATTGATGGATTTGATGTATCCAAATTCATTTCAAAATTAGAAGCTCAAGTAGGCCACGTGACAGGTAAAACAGTGACGGGGTCGACCGGGTTTGACCCGGTCGACCCCATCTCGCTGGACACTTACCGGTAGACCGGGTTGACCCGGTCGACCCCGATAGGGGTTTATGGTTGCTGTAATCGGCCGTTGTGATTAAAGTCCTTGGCTAATGGCCGCTGGTGATTAAACTCAAGTTCCTAAGGATGACAGCGGAACCCTCCTTTTAAGCCATGTATATATATGGTGAAGGTAAACCCACTCATTAATTATTTCATTAATAACATGTCAACACAAGATCTAGTCATCATGATCAATATTCAATATCATTAACATTATCATTAGACAAGATCCATGTTAGGTTTTTGGGCATGCAATACTAATACTATGGTCATTAACCTAGGGGATGATGTTTTATCGTTCCGTCGATGGATCTTCCAATTTGGATTGATTTCTTCCTTAGTTATTATAAGTTAGAGGATGGAAGAAATATTTGTAAAATATAGATATGTTTTGGCTTGAAAAATAACTTTGTACGTAAATTACATGAATACCCTTTTACTTTTGTACAAAAACTATTCATGTTCTTTTTTTTTTTTTTTTGTTATAGAATCAATTCCTCTTCAACTATTGTGGATGATAATAATCTATAACTAGTTGCATGGGCCCACCACGCATAAAACGCATATAAAATAGACATCTTATAATGAAAATATTCATATAAAAATTAACATAATCCAATCATTAGGTAGGATACACCATAGGAATCATTGGACAACCACCTAAAAACCTCCGGAATCACATGTTGGGGAACACTTCTGGATGAGTTGGGTGCCACACACACATTAAGGAGGTCCACCTAGTAGTAGAGACTTTTATCTATAAATTCTGCAGAGTCATTGTGCTTTATATTACACGTTTAGTAGTTTTGAGTGACTAATCGTGGGTAAATTTTTCCTAGTTTGCCCCGCTGTATGTTTTTTACGAAAATTTCTTGAAAGACAATAAAAATAAAGGAAAAAGAACCCTTTAACACTTTCTGACGATTTGCGATTGTAAATCATTTTGACAACATTGGTCACATGACTCACATCACTCGCATTTGACTGTAATGATGATTTTGCTGCATTGTTTGTTTCACCCACAATATACGAGCCACATTTATGTTTAAACAAACACTTGGAAATGGTAATGATGGCTCTTTTGCATTTCATATGAAATTGAAAAATCAAACACGCATTATGGAGAAAATATTCTCTTGAAGAGGGAGAGTTTGAACAAAAATCTGTTTTCCTAGTTTGCCCCACTGCTTTTCCTAGTTTGCCTCGCTGTTTTTCCTAGTTTGCCCCGCTGCTTTTCCTAGTTTGCCTCGCTGTTTTTCCTAGTTTGGCCCGCTGCTTTTCCTAGTTTGCCTCGCTGCTTTTCCTAGTTTGCCCCGCTGATAGATCAAGTTTGCCTCGCTGCTTTTCCTAGTTTGCCTCGCTGCTTTTCCTAGTTTGCCCGCTGATATTTCTAGTTTGCCTCGCTGTTTTTTCCTAGTTTGCCTCGCTGCTTTTCCTAGTTTGCCCCGCTGATATTCCTAGTTTGCCTCGCTGTTTTCCTAGTTTGCCTCGCTGCTTTTCCTAGTTTGCCTCGCTGTTTTCCTAGTTTGCCTCGCTGCTTTTCCTAGTTTGCCCCGCTGATATTCCTAGTTTGCCTCGCTGTTTTTCCTAGTTTGCCCCCTGATATTTCTAGTTTGCCTCGCTGTTTTTCCTAGTTTGCCTCGCTGCTTTTCTTAGTTTGCCTCGCTACTTCCTAATACATTTGTCCATGTCATTCCAAGGACTCAAGCTAACAAAATATGCTGGATTTCTCTCTCTCAAATATATTGCGTGCTATGATACATGACTTTTTAAAGGAGTAGTAGATTGCGTGCTATGATACATGACTTTTTAAAGGAGTAGTCCTATATTTTAGCTTGGTTTTTTAAAGAAAAAAAAATGAAGTTCTTTAAATGAATAATCACGTATATAATTAATAAAATCATAGATACAAAAAATAAGTCCTATATTGAAATATAATAAACTAATGTAATAACGAAAATATTAGCATGTATACACCCGACCAACCCAATCAACCCGTCGAGCCCTTTGGGGTTGGGCTTGGGTTGAGAATTCCCAACCCAAGATTGGGTTGGGTTGGGTCAAGGTTTAAGTATAGGAACCTTGGGTTGAGTTAGGGTTGAGCACCAACCCGAACCATCGATGTTGATTGAAATTGACCATGAACTGAATGAAATAGATTTTTGACCATCGACCCGATAGAATCTTGAAAAATAAATAGGTTGGTTGGCTAAATTAGTTTCTCCTACCCCAAAATCATATACGGTAAGTTAAGTAAATCATTCTAGTTTAGGAGATATGCTTATTAAATAAATAGACAAAGAAATGAATTAAAAGATAGAAAAATATTTTTATATACTTATATATACATATTTACATAATTATGTATTATAGAAAAATGTAAGGGAAAAATGTTCTCCATGTAAAAATAAAAAATAATAAAATAAAAATAAAAAAGAGAAAAAAGTGCATAGCACTATAGCTATGGCTACGGTTATAATCCGTAGCGATAGGCCAAGCTCTGACCCGGTCGACCGGGTCCTAATCCGGTCGACCCCAACTCGCTGTCTTCGTTTTTAAGAAAGCCCGCCTATAGCTACGGATTTGGCGGTCTCTATGGCTACGGTTATAATCCGTAGCCATAGGCCACGCTCTGACCCGGTCGACCGAGTCCCAACCCGGTCGACCCCAACTTGCTGGCTGCGGTTTTTTTTCTCTGACCCGGTCGACCGGGTCCTAACCCGGTCAACCCCAACTCGCTGGCTTTGTTTTTGTTTTTTGTTTTTTGTTTTTTTTTTGTAATCCCCATTAATTTTTGTGAGTCCCATTGTGAGGTATGTGTTATATCTAAATCGTCCATCTATTTGGTGAACTCATATTAAGGCTTGAGGTGAAAAATAAGACAGATCTAGCTATCAATTGGACCACATGGTAAAAGGCAGTGGGGAATTGAACGTCTACCGTTGAAACCCTTTTTGGGGTTCCAGAAGTTTTGGATCATTATGAAATTTGTTTTTCCTCTTCATCTAGGTCTTTGTGACCCTATGAATGAACTTAGATGGGGAGGATTTCTCACAAACATCACAGTGGGCCCCAACTTAGACGGGGAGGATTTCTAATGGTTGATGCTCATTCAACACTGTTTCCTGTAATGTGGTACACTTAAGATTTGGATATACCTCATTTTTGTCTCATACCATAAAATGATCCCAAAAAATATGGGACGGCATGGATGAAAAGCATACATCATGGTGGGCCCCACAACTATGTATTTATTATACGAACGGCTCAAAAGAGATCAAAGTTACATGGCCCCACAACTATGTATTTATTATATCCACAACGTTCATCCATATTTAGAGATCATTTCGAAGCATTATCCAAAAAAAAAAAAATCATATCCAGATCAAATGGACCACACCACAAAGAGCAGCAAGAAAACTGATTTTCACCATTAAAATTTTGTAGGGCCCACCACTTGATAGTTAGATCTGTCTTATTTTACGTCTCAAGCTTAATATGAGCTCGCCAAATCGATGGATGGTTTGGATATAACACAGACCTCATGATGGGACCCACAAAAGGCGGTGGGATTACAACAGCAAAAAAAAAAATAATAAATAAAAAAAATAAGAAAAAAAAAATCTATAGCTACGGATATAACCGTAGCCATACCCGTAGCCTAGAAAATCGGCGAGGCCAACTAGAAAACGGCGGGGCAAACTAGAAAATCGGCGGGACAAGCATGAAAAACAGCGGGGCAAACTAGAAAATCGGCAGAGCAAGCAAGAAAAAATCGACCCGATATTGGGTTAGGCTCGGGTAGGATATATCGAGTTCGATCTCAAGCTTGGGCTATACAAACACCAACCCGATAAAACTTAGGTTGGGCTTGGGTTGAGGTCTGAGGTTGCCCGACCCAACCCAACCCAACCCGAACCCGATCAATATATTAGTACTTATAAATTATAATTGAGTGTGGATTGTTTTGTGTAGAAAGTACACTAGTGATGTTGGGTTTCATTTGTCTACGTCATTTCCAAGGACTCACGAACAAGATATGCCGGATTTCTCTCTCCCAATAGATTGATTGCGTGTGCTACATGACTTTTTAAAGTAGTCCTATATTTTAGCTTGTTTTTAAAGAAAAAAAATGAAGTTCTTTATAATGAATAATCACGTATATAATTAATAAAATCATAGATACAAAAAATAAGTCCTATATTGAAATATAATAAACTAATGTAATAATGAAAATATTAGCACAATACACCCGACCAACCCAATCAACCCGTCGAGCCCTCTGGGTTGGGCTTGGGTTGAGAATTCCCAACCCAAGATTGGGTTGGGTCGGGTCAAGGTTTAAGTATAGGAACCTTGGGTTAGGTTAGGGTTGAGCACCAACCCGAACCATTGATGTTGATTGAAATTGATCACGAGTTGAATGAAATAGATTTTTGACCATCGACCCGATGGAATCTTGGAAATAAATAGGTTGGTTGGCTAAATTAGCTTCTCCTACCCCAAAATCATATATGGTAAGTTAAGTAAATCATTCTAGTTTAGGAGATATGCTTGTTAAATAAATAGACAAAGAAATGAATTAAAAGATAGAAAAATATTTTTATATACTTACATATACATATTTACATAATTATGTATTATAGAAAAATGTAAAGAAAAATGTTCTCCATGTAAAAAAAAAATAAAATAAAATAAAATAAAAAAGAGAAAAAGTGTATAGCACTATAGCTATGGCTACGGTTATAATCTGTAACAATAGACCCAACTCTGACCCGGTCGACCGGGTCCTCCCGGTCGACTCCAACTCACTGGATACATTTTTTTTCTTTGTTTTTTTTTTTTTTTTTCCTTTTTTTCCTCTGTTGTGATTCCACCGATTTTGTGGGTCCCATTATGAGGTATGTGTTATATCCAAACCGTTCATCTATTTGGCGAACTCGAATTAAGGCTTGAGGTGAAAAATAAGACAGATCTAGCTATCAAGTGGACCACACTGTAAAAGGCAGTGGGAAATTGAACGTCTACCATTGAAACCCTTTCAGGGTTACAGAAGTTTTGGATCATTATGAAATTTGTTTTTCTTCTTCATCCAGGTCTTTGTGACCCTATGAGTAAACTTAGACAGGGAGGATTTCTCACAAACATCACAGTGGGCTCCACCTGAGTTTCTAATGGTTGACGCTCACTCGACACTGTTTCCTGTAATGTGGTACACTTGAGATTTAGATATACCTCATTTTTGGTCTCATAACATAAAACGATCTGGAAAATATATGGACGGCATGGATGAAAAGTATACATCATGGTGGGGTCCACAGACCACCGACTGTCCGTCATTAGTCGTGACAGGGGGAGTACCGAATCCATTTCCGTCAAAAGGAGGGGTAATTTCGTCCGAAATGTTGAGTCCGTACGAGGAGGTCCAGTTGCGTATTCTAAGTTTGTATTGTTTCAGAAAAACCGCTGGATAAAAGGTGGGGTCCACATTCGTAAATTTCTCATGATCTTATCAATAGGTTAGATGGCAGCTAAACATTCAGGTGGTATCAAGAAATTTTTAATGGTGGGCGTTCAATCACCATTATTTCCTATAGTGTGGTCCACTTAAGATTTGGATCTGCTGATTTTTGGGGTGATATCCTAAAATGATCTGGAAGAACGGATGGACAGCGTGGATATAATAAAAATAAATCACATTGGGCCCCACAATCAGGGATCCACTGACCTCAGTGGATCTGCGCCTAGTCTTTACTCCATCTACTTTTACCATATTTGGAATGTCGTACGATGTGCAACCCGAGTCTCTGCACACCATACATGAGGCTTCAATCCTGACCATTGGCGTTCTTGGTTCCTTAATCCAGACCGTTGGTCTGTTGCTTCTGCAGTGGGAAGACCATTACCCAAAATTATCCGTAACTAGAAAAATCATAGTCATCAATCTTGGGACCTTTCTAGTTTGAGTGTTGACACCTGACTGGAGGATCCTAGCCACCAATCTTGGGACCCGTTAAGTTGAGTATGGTCAAATGGCTGTACTTTACTTCTTAATCGTCTGTTTATGGCCATGAATCAAAATCAAAAGGTTATATTTGTCCCGTGGAAGAGATGTTTTGGAACATAGCACGTCATCCAAGCCATATGGTGATTATCCAAGCCATTGATTTACTGGGAACCACATGGATGGACCATATCCCAAACATATCATAAATTAGAAGATGGACCCTTTTCAGTTGGAAGGGGGATCGCTTGGGTATTTTTCTTGACCGTCTCTTTTCAGGCCACAAATCAGTTATACCAAAAGGATTGACAAACAATTTTTATTTTTTGGTCAACGTACACACCCCCCAACTAGACAATGGTTCTTGATTTTCTAATGTGACCCTACAGGAAGCTAGGAAAACTGAATTCTAAAGAAATAAATCGATTACAAAGATCCATGGCTCAACAGGCAGAGTGAGTGGAGATACCTCGTTTCAACACTTGAGGTCTTGGTATCGATCCCTAGCGGGGTTGGCTAACATGGAGTATGTACTAACAAGCTAACTCAAAAAATAATAATAATAAAATAAAATTCATTAGAGATATTACAAAAAACACCTTGATGTAGATATTACACTTTTTATAATGTAAAAAATGTAATAATAAAACACCTTGATGTAGATATTACACTTTTTATAATGTAAAAATGTAATAATTATGTAAGTAAAGCTTACCGTTGATTCCTTATGGAAACTTTGTGGCCCCACATATATGCATTATATCTACATAACTCGATCATTTTTTCAAATCATTTTAGCCCACAAGTCAAGCCAAAGCTCAAGTGGACTTAATCACAGAAAACAATAGTTTCAATGGTGGTGTCATTATTATTATTATCACAATTTCATATGATGTGGTCCACTTGATCTTTAGATCTATCTCATTTTTAAGCACGAACAAATAAATGAATGTACAGCATAGATACGACGCATGAACATATATAGTTTGTCTCAATTTTTGAATCAAGACCTATCAAAAAGTAAAATGTCAACATTATGAAAAGATAGATATTGATATTTAACATTATAATTAATAAATATCAAAATTAGTCGAAATATAGGTAATTACATCAAAACGATTAGACCGTGAAACTCTCTTTGAATCTAAGTATAAAAGAAAAGCCTTTTCCTGTTGCATGTTAGTAATAAACCTTCTCATCATGATTGTATGTTACACACGTATCATAGTAAGCTCCACAACTAGCTAGTTGCACATTTTTCATTAACAACTAATATACTAATATTTTGGCACATGTATTACACATGAGAGTCACAACAGATAACATTTGCTCGACGAAGGCTTTGGTGGGCACCTAAAATTGAATTAATTAATCTCATTCCAATTTTAGGTAAAATGAGTTTATCTCATTTCAGTTAATAAGTAAAATGAGAAGTCATTTTTAGGTGTCCACCAAATAGGTTTTTGGGCTAGATCAAAGGTGAGACATTTTTGGAATAAAGAGTAAAAGATATTCCCTCTGTAACAAGGTGGCTGATTTTTTGGAAAAGTGGTTTTGCTAGAATTATTATTATTATTATTAGTTTTTTCTTTTGTTAGCTTGTTAGTACACCCACTGTCAGATCACACTTCACTGTTAGCCACCCCACTAGGGAATCGATGCCAAGACCACAGAGTTGAAACGAGGTATCTTTTACTCAATCTACGGCTTGAGCTATGGACATCTGAAAGCATTGGAACAGGATACACCACAACTTCAACCTGCTGATCACTTCGTCTCAGTAGCCTAATGTATATATAATAGATTTATTTTTTAATGGGGATTGTTAAAAAAAGAACTCTCGAATTGAAATATTTCAACTTTTTATCATCCAAATGCTAGCAAACCATCCATATTCAAAGAAAAACAATCATAAGATCGAATGGTTAAAATCTCCCCATGTAATAGTTTTTATTTTTATTTTTTGCATGTGCCACATCTAAGGTGTGGACCATCATCATATAAATTGTTTTAGTACATTGAAGGATGAGTACTTCACGTGTAAGAGGCTATAGTCCCTGTTAAGATGTGGAGCCACATCTGGGACCGCCTTCGACCGGTCGTGAGCCATGCTCGACTGGTCATAGGGTCCGGCTCGACCGGTCGTGGACCGGTTCGACTCAAAGTCCAGCGAGCATCGTTTTTTTTTTTTAAAAAAAATAAAATAAATCCCGAGGTGCTCAACTGGTCATGGCCCATTCACGACCAGTCGTAGGGGTCGCTCGACCAGTCGTGCAGTCTGCTCGACCGGTCGTAATTACGCAGATTCGTTCCGCGATTTTGCGCGGAATTCGTGTTGCAAGTCCTTTTGCAACTGGGATGCGGAAAGGGGAGTTGCCTAAACTATATATAGGTGTTCCTAGGGCTTTTTTAGGTGTATTGGAATATTTGGGAAAATAATTCTGAGGTGTGGGTAAAGGGTTATTTATGTTCTTCCAAGGGAGAGGTTAGTATATTTCCTTGTAATCTTTGTTCTTCATAGTGGAAGTTTGCATCCGTGGTTTTTTACCCTAGTTTGAGGTTTTTTCACGTATATCTTATCTTGTGGTTTGTTTTTTGAATTGCTTTGATCTACTTCTAGTTTATAATTCTTTTTGTTTATCGTTTGTGGGTGAGGCCTGAGATCGGATCTAGGCTCACTGCGTTGTTGGCGTACGTACTACGCAACAACTAGTATCAGATCTATTGGTTTAGTTCTATTGAAAGCGATGACAGAAGAAGGGAAAGCTAGAATTGAGAAGTTTGATGGTTCAAACTTTGCCTTCTGGAAGATGCAGATGGAGGACTATCTGTACCAGAAGACCTCTATATTCCTCTAGGAGGAAAAGAGAAGAAACCAGAAAAGATGACAGATGATGAATGGTTTTTACTGGATACGAAGGCTTTAGGAACGATCCGACTCTCTTTGTCTAAGAGCATCGCCTTCAATATATCCAAGGTGAAAACTACAAAAGAATTAATGGAAGCTCTAACCACCATGTATGAAAAACCCTCAGCATCCAACAAGGTTCATCTCATGAAACAACTATTCAACATGAAGATGTCAGATGGTGGGAGCGTGGCTGAACATCTAAACGAGTTCAATACAGTCACGAGCCAGTTGGAATCCGTTGGCATTGTTTTTGAGGATGAGGTCAGGGCGTTATTGATCTTATCCAGTTTACCAGACAGTTGGGATGGTTTGGTGATTGCTGTGAGCAATTCCTCAGGGTCGACAAAGCTGAAATTTGATGATGTGGCCGGTCTAATTCTCAGTGAAGAATCTAGAAGGAAGGCATCAGGAGTTTCAGGGGATTCAAGGAATGCTTTAAACGTTGAAGGAAAAGGAATATCGCTGAACAAAGGAGACAATAAACACGGGCATTCTAAGTCGAGGAAGAAGTCCAAGGGACCGAAAGACAAAGACGGGTGTTGGCATTGCGGCAAGAAGGGGCACATGAAACGTGATTGCAGAGCGCTCAAGGCGGGAAGGATTCAGTGAATCTATCTGAGGAGAGTGACATAGAGGCGTTTATCTTGTCTCTTGATGCGAGGAATGAGTCTTGGGTTATAGACTCGGGTGCTTCGTTTCATGCCACTTTGTGTAAGGAAGTTCTACGTGATTATGTATCAGGTGAATTTGGAAGAGTCTACCTGGGTGATGATGAGCCGTGCAGTATTGTTGGAAAGGGGGATGTTCATGTAAATTAGAAAGACAAAACGGTCTTGAAATTGAAGGATGTCAGACATGTACCGAGTTTGAAACTTAACTTGATCTCAGTGGGCAGTTGCCGATACCGGTTATGTGACGACATTGCTAGTGATTCCTGGAAGATCACAAAAGGTACCTTAGTAATATCTCGAGGCAAAAAGGAAGGTACTTTATACGTGGCTTCAGGATCGTATAGTTCACTCGCAATCGCATCAACTGGAGTGAATGGACAGTTATGACATCAAACGTTGAGACATATGAGTGAGAAGGGGATGAAAGTGTTATTGTTGAAAGAGAAGCTACCAGGGCTGAAGTCTATTGACTTGGAATTTGTGAGGATTGCGTATATGGTAAGCAAAGAGGGTAAGCTTCAAGAAGACGGGACGCGCTCCAAAGACGCATTTGTTGGAGCTTGTACACACTGATGTGTGGGGACCGACACAGGTATTATCTCTTGGTGGCTCACGCTATTTTGTTACTTTTATTGATGATGCTAGTAGAAAATTGTGGGTCTATTTCTTAAAGCATAAATCTGATGTATTTGATGTATTTAAAAAGTGAAAACTTATGGTAGAAAACGAGACAAGTAAAACAGTAAAATGTCTTAGATATGATAATGGGGGAGAGTACTGTGATAAGAGATTTGAAGAGTATTGTGCAACAAATGGAATCAAACATCAGAAAACGATTTCAGGGACACCACAACAGAATGGTGTGGCTGAGCGCATTAACAGGACCATCCTTGAGCGCGCCATGGGCATGAGGTTACATGTAGGGTTACCCAAGACCTTTTGGGCAGATGCTGTGAATATTACCGCATATCTCATCAATAGAAGTCCCTCAGCACCATTGGATGGTGGGCTACTAGAAGAAACGTGGACTGAGAAATAAGTGAACCTTGCATATCTCAAAGTGTTCGGTTGCACTTCATATGTTCACATTGATGCAGAGCATAAAAACAAGCTGGATGCGAAGTCCAGGAGGTGCACGTTTATAGACTACGGGCAGCATGATTTTGGCTACAGTTTTTGGAATGCAGAAAACAGAAAAATCATCAGAAGTAAGGACGTACTCTTCAATGAAAAAGTGATGCATAAGGACAGTGTGCAAGAAACAAAGGCCAAGGAAAATGGATTCGTAGAGTTAGAAGAGTTACCAGATACGGGTATTAAAACGTCACAGGATGATCATGCACATGAGCATTATGAGGCAGAGCCACAGACACCGGTTGTGAGGAGGTCTATTCGGGAGAGGAGATCCACAGTCCGATACTCACCCTCCTTACATTATCTACTGCTTACAGATAATGGTGAATCAGAATGTTTTGAAGAGGCGTTACAGTCAGATACACGGGTTAAGTGGGAGCAGGCCATGGATGATGAGATGGACTCTTTTGAGTCTAATCATACATGGGAGTAGTCACTCTACCTAAGGGTAAGAAAGCTCTTCATAACAAGTGAGTTTACAGATTGAAGGAGGAGCACGATGGTTCGAAAAGATACAAGGCTAGATTGGTGAAAGGGTTTCAAACAACAAAGGCAGGTATCGATTTCACTGAAATATTTTCACCTGTGGTGAAAATGTCTACGATTCGTATGGTCTTGAGTATAGTGGTTACAGAGGACTTACATCTAGAGCAGCTAGATGTTAAGATAACCTTTCTTCATGGGGACCTTGAAGAAGAAATATATATGCATCATCCGACAAGATACGTGGCACCAGGAAAGAAGAACAAGGTATGTAGACTGAAAAAGAGTCTATATGGCTTGAATCAGGCCCCAAGACAGTGGCACAAGAAGTTCGATAGTTTCATGTCGGAAAACGGTTTTAGGAGATGTCATGCAGACCACTATTGTTATTTGAAGAAGTTTGATACGTCGTACATCATCCTTCTTCTGTACGTTGATGACATCTTGTGGCTGGTTTCAAGCATGAAGGATATTCAGATCTCAAAAGACAACTGTCTAGAGAATTTGCCATGAAGGATTTAAGCTGCAAAACAAATCCTAGGCATGAGGATAAAATGTGACAGAGAAAACAAGAAACTAGTTTTGTCACAGGCAGAGTACATAGCCAAGGTACTTGATCGATTCAATATGGGAGGTGCTAAGCCGGTTATACTCCATTAGCCAACCACTTCAAGCTATCTAAGGAGCAAGGTGCAAAGACGCAGGAGGAATGAGACTACATGACTAAAGTCTCATACGCGTCAACCATTGGGAGTCTCATGTATGTTATGGTGAGCACGAGACCAGACATTGCTCAAGCTGGGAGTTGTTAGCAGGTTCATGAACACCCGGAAGGAACATTGGGAAGCTGTGAAGTGGATCCTTAGATACTGGTAGGTACTAAGGATAGGGTTGTGCTATGGTGGATCGAAAATCAAGTTACAAGGCTATGTGGATTCAGATTTGGCAGGAGACATCAACAATAGAAGAAACACTACAGGTTATGTCTTTACTCTAGGTAGTGCTGCAGTCAGTTAGATCTCTTAGTTACAGAAGATAGTATCTATTAGTACGACAGAGGCAGAATATGTTGCGGCTACAGAAGCGTGCAAGGAGATGGTATGGATGCAAGGTTTCATGGAAGAGTTGGGTAAGAAGCAAGCAGATTGCAAGCTGTACAGTGACAGTTAAGTGCAATATACTTGGCTATGAATTCAGCCTTTCATTCAAGGACCAAGCATATTGCCATCAGATATCACTTCATACGTTCGTTACTGGAAGATGGATCGATTGCTCTGGAGAAGATTCATACAAGTGAGAATCCTGCGGATATGTTGACCAAGGCGGTCACACGAGAGAAGCTGAAGCTCTGTTCAGCTTTGATTGGTCTTCAGGTTTGAAGACGGGGAGGTGGTGCACTCCGGATGAAGAAGACGAAGGTTTAAGGCGATGTGTCTCCAAGTGGGAGATTGTTAAGATGTGGAGCCACATCTGGGACTGCCTTCGACCGGTTGTGAGCCATGCTCGACTGGTCGTAGGGTCCGGCTCGACTGGTCGTGGACCGGTTCGACTCAAAGTCCAACGAGCATAGTTTTTTTGATCCCGAGGTGCTCGATCGTTCGTGGCCCATTCACGACCGGTCGTAGGGGTCGCTCGACCGGTCGTGCAGTCTGCTCGACCGGTCGTAGTTACGCAAATTTGTTCCGTGATTTTGTGCGGATTTCGTGTCGCAAGTCCTTTCGCAACTGGGATGCAGAAAGGGGAGTTGCCTAAACTATATATAGGTGTTCCTAGGGCTTTTCTAGGTATATTGGAATATTTGAAGAATTAATTCTGAGGTGTTGGCAAAGGGTTTTCTATGTTCTTCCAAGAGAGAGGTTAGTATATTGACTTGTAATCTTTGTTCTTCATAGTGCAAGTTTGTATCCGTGGTTTTTTTTACCCTAGTTTGGGGTTTTTTCACGTATATCTTGTCTTGTGGTTTGTTTTTTAGATTATTTTGATCTACTTCTAGTTTATATTTCTTCTTGTTTATCGTTTGTGGGTGAGGCCTGAGATCGGATCTAGGCTCACTGTGTTGTTAGCGTGTTGCGCAACAGTCCCAATGCATCCTAAAGTAAATACATTGGGGGTGCATTCCAACATACTTCCATAGAAATTGCCATAGCTTTGTTTAGCCCACACACCAGTAGATCAGGTCGGTCCATTAGTAGGACTGTACAACAAAGCTATGGTTGCCTTAGTACTAGATTTTGAGCTATTTAGTCTGAGCATTCACCCGACCTATTAATTTAGCATTTGCTAGGCCAAGCCATGTCCGCTGATCACTTTATCCACTGGTTAGGTGGGCCACGACTAGAGGTGGGCAACTTGGGTCCGATCTGGTGGATCCGACCCGACCAGACCTGACTCAGTACCGTTCTGAACAGAACCGATGGTCTAGATCAGGCCTGACCAATTCTCATCGTATAGATCCGACCTTATTTCGAGTCGGGTTCGGATATTACTGTATCCAGACAGATCTGGTCCAAATACCCGGATTGAATGGGTCCGAACCGATCCGAACAGGCCCGACCCGGACAAAAAGGTTAGATTTGTTTTTTCCCCCTTTCTTCTTACTGTCTTTCATCCAAAATCTTTTCTTTTTTCCTTTTTTTTTCCCTAATTTTACAAACATGGGTTGCTCTCAACTCATGAAATTTCAATTAAAAAAGGGAAATTCCACAAAACAGGGGAACCATTAATTTTCTCTGTTTTTTTTTTTTTTTTTTAGATATTTCTAAATTCCTACCTTTCACAACCCCTTTTTCTATCCTTTTGTTGTTGAATCCATTCCATTGCTTGTTCATAGTTTTCAAGATCTGGGATATAAGAAAAATCCAATCTTTTTGAGGTTTTGGTTGTTTCTTTCCATTTCAAGAATTGGGTTTTCTCTGAAAGCTAAAAATATTGAAATTTTCATAGAAGTATTTCAGATGCAAAATAGTAAGATTCTCTCTCTCTCTCTCTCTCTCTCTCTCTCTCTCTCTCTCTCTCTCCTAATTTGTGAAGTGGGTTTTTACTGGAGTGCTTGAAAATTTCAATCTTTTTGAATTTTCTAAGCTTTTTCCTTTTATTTCAGGAATTGGGTTTTCCCTGATAACTAAAACTTTGAAATTTCAAGGCAGATTTTTTATGCCTCTGTTGAAAAAAAAATTTGAAAGACTCATATCTGGAGATAAGTTGCAATCCAATCCGAACTTTGCACAATCCGATCCGACTCGGTTTTCCTGACTAAGTCGGACTCGAATCGGTTCAGACCAGTACATGTTCGGGTCGGACCGAGTCAGCTGACTCAGACTCAGTTTCGATTCAGTCCGGGTTCGGGTTGGGCCATGTAAAATCCGGACTGAGTTGAGTTGGGCTAAATCCGAGCCGACTCGGTCCGATGCCCAGCTCTAGCCATGACATACAAAACGAACTACAGCTATGAAAAGCTTACCATCTATTTCCATTATTGGTCTTACCGTTGAGTGGACCAAATTTACTTTTGGGCAAAAGCATGTACATGGTCGAACCCACCTAGCTTTTACCATTATTTGCAAAGTTGGCACATGTAGCGGTGGCATATACAAGAATTGCCTTGTATGCATTTTTATTCAAAATAGTAAAGTGTTAGGCTTAAACTTCTAGAATAGTTTATAACTAGCTTTAAAATGATTGTGACTTAACCTCTTTGCATGTAGCACTATGATAACTATTCGGACCATTCTTATTGTGAATGATGTTATATCTCTACTATGAATGTAACATATGTATCAAGTAGATAATTTTACTTATTTAATTATGTCAAATAGTCACTTGCTCTAAAAGCTCGAGTCATTATATGATGGTGTATCTGTTGAAGGTCGCGTGAAAGTAAATTCGAATTATAGTATAAAGCGACAAACAATCCACTATAAAAGTAATATTACAAGAGATTGATGGACTTACCGATCCAAACAATCTAAAAAATCTCATTGAAAAAACCTAGCAATGCTCTTGAATCCTTAGAAACGTCTTAGACAACTCTAACAATACCTTAATCCCGATTACACCCAATATATATAATACCACAACTGGAATATGAAATAAATTGTGCACTTACACAGTTCTGTGCACATCTTCGATGAGACATCCGATGGCATCGACAACATAGAGGACTAGTTGGTGATATTGAATCCACATTCGATGTGATCGAGTAGCAACTTCCAAAACTGTCCCAGCAATCAATTGGAAATTTTCTAAATTTTTTCAATAGGATCGATCATCTGTTAATAGCATCAACATCTGCTTGATGAAATTGAGTGGTCTGTCGATGCCATCGACATATTCTATTAGAGACAGATTTAAAACATTGACAGCAATATCAATGTATATTACGAACTTTAACAAATTATTTACAAGACAATGGCAAAACTTTGAGATTTAATAGAGGATTAGAGATTTTGAATATAAATTAGGGTATTTAGGAAATTTTGAAAGTGTGTATGCTTATCAATGGACGGCTCAAATTGTACCCAACCTGCTTTAGTAAGTGTTAATTATTCATTGGCAGTATTATTATTTTTTAGTTTGTAAGAAAACAAACTGTAGCAACAAAGAGAACCAAACATTCCAGTCCCAAAAAATTATGTCGGTGGCATTGTGTCTACTCTACCTATGAGCCCTTGTTGACTAATTGTCAAAAGAATTATAGCCTTACCAACATTCCTGTCCAAAAAATTAGAAAAGAGTTTTTCGTATAACTCTAATTCAACCCATAAGCAATATTTATACTTCATATATGGAAATATTCAAAATATCCTATTTTGATCGGGTTGGGTCTTTGAATCGGCTCATATGATGTTCGGGTCTGGTACGCTGCCTCCGAATCCCGACAGGGTGCAAAGGCAACTCAGACCCCACACAGGAGGGCAAGTCCTCCGCAACTTTCATTGGGATCGTATCTATAACTTTTCTTGCATTATTCTGCAAAATACAAGACATCTTATACATCATGGGTTTATATATATATATATATATATATATATGAGAGTAGCTTATATCCTCTCTATTTTCTTGTGTGCTGCACAAATTCTCTTCATGTAGCCCACTTATTTCCTCTCTCTCTCTCACTGGTCTATAAAATTACATGACTACAAAAAAAGAGAGCCAAAGTTCCTTGGGCAGTTAAATGATGGTTGGTCCAGATTCCAAGGAAAATTCGGATGGATATAATCTTTGTAAAAAGACAATGCATCATGACTTCCAAAAAGCTTGGTGCAATGGCAAGTCCATTGTAAAACGGGGTGCAATGGCAATGGTCACTCTAAAATATATCCTAAGCATTCGATGGATGGTTAAAATTGAAAGCATATCTTAAAGTGATAAAATGAAAATCTTAAGCATCCAATGGACAGTCAAAACTCAAATAGCCCGCGTTTGATCCAAATTCCAATTGGACTAAAAAAGATGGTTATTATAATCTTCCCGAAAAGACAACTATGGCATTTTCATTCACCAAATCTTACAACTTGGTGCAATGGCAATGGTTGGTGTAAATGGGAATATGAAAGTGTGGTCCACAAGAAAATAATTTCTGCAATCCATGATGTTGCTAGATAATATTGTTATATACCATAATGCAATGCCATTATATTAGAAGATGGTCTGTATAAAAACGATTGTTGTTTCTGTTACGTAATATTACAACAGTTATAAATCATCAATTCATCATCCATTGATCAAAAGGTTAGGATCATAGTGGTAGAGATGCATGCATGTTGGTGGGGTTTCAAAATTCGAAATTCCTTTTCTCATAAACATATACTTAAATAGAGTCCTACTCCTAGTAATAAAAGATTTTTGAGCATATGATTCTGGATTTGATTCCAATACAATGGCCAAAGCATGTCCTAAAAATGCGCCAATCAAGAAGGAATATCCCACTTAAAGAAAAATAATGTAGGTTTTTTTTAGTTTATCCTCTTTTCTCCAAGCCACCTTGATTCCACTTGCTTAAGTGAGTCTTTGATACTCTACCAGAGTGTGATAGTTGATACTCTGGCACTTATAAACTGCACACATGACATACATTATCTCAAATAAAACCACCGACATCACGGGACGATCTAGCATAAAAAAAAATCTTATTGTTTGAACAATCTTAAACCGCCAATGCTTGGAAACTTGTAGGTTTCATTTCAACCATTGAATCAATGTCCGCCAATCGGCTATATAAGTGATCATATTAATGCAAGTTTACCTGAATTGGGTTCCATAAGTTGGACGGTTTAATTGAGTTATTTGTATGTCACACATGATTTATTAGCACATGAGTATCAACCACCATGCTCTGCCAGAGTACCAAAGCCTTGCTATTTGGATTAGCACTCTTATAGTAGAAAAATGGACTTAAATGATTTAGATGTGGGCCCCATATTAGTGCCACATTCAGCTATAAGCCGCCATGGATTTTCATGAGTATATGCCCCACGACGCTACTGTGTGATCGGAACCTTCCGATGCGGTTGATCCATACATACACGTGGGAAAGGAAGATAGGAGAATCTGAGATGTTCATGTTAGAGAGAATCTTTATAGGTAGTATATATGATGGATTATGCTAATACTCGATCTTAGGTTTTTTATTGTGATATTCCAATGTTAAGATGCATTAAAAAGATTCGATGGCTGGAATCGAATATCGTCTAAAGAAATGCCGTTGATTTTAATTTCACCAACCTTGACTCCAATACTCATGTGCAATGTCTACTTCTACAGATTTTTGCAAGTGGGGTATGCAATATTAGCTCTATAGATCAGTTTAGAAACGAGAAAATCTTTTATACTCTGGCAGAGTGCGCCTTGATATGCAGGCGGTAAGGGATTTTACATGTGGCATATAACTAATAAAATTCAATCGTCCAAATTGTGGCCCAATTTTGATGAATTATATGGCTGATTGGTGGATGTTTAATGGTGGGATGCAATTAAAGATACTTGGACGGTTTGAATTGAATAAATAAATGTTGATTGGTTAGAGGCTAGAATTATTGGATCAATCTGATTTATGTATCATGAAATATCTAAAGTCAGTGCCGTGGTTCTGAACGGTTTAAGTTGAATTAATATATGTTGTGTGCACAAATTCTAAGTGCCTGTGTATTGGTCTCCATACTCTACCAGAGTATCAAATAACCGCCTTTAGAAGTAACGATGGCACAAAATGGCGGGAGTTTTCCTGTTTATGTTGTTGGGCCTAAAATTGGGCCTGGGCGTGGCCCGTGGGTCCTTAATTGTGCCCAATCACAGGCCATGGAAGCCTTGATCGGACGGCCTAAAGCTATCCAATTTGGCTAGGCTTTTTATATGTATTACCTTGAATGTGGGCCAAGGCCTATCCAACAGCCCTTGACATGCCACGTCAGGTGCGAAACTGGCTGGCCTTTGACGGGCTCGCCCATCGAGTAACCCTTTTCTATGCTAGGGTAACAAGAAGTAATCACCAGTTAATGAAAGTGGGGCCCAGATTTAGGTGATCCATACCGTTGATGTGACACATCCCGATATGGATGATCAATGGTCCAAAAATCACCCATGTTGAAAATCTTAACCCTTCGATCAGCAGCCACCAAATGGATAGGCTAAAAAAGGCCACATATCGGATGTAATAATCTGTATTTTAAGGGTACCGTCCAATAGATGAGTCCTATCTTTTTTTAATGATTCTGATAATTATAAATAGAAAATAATGGACATCCACCAAAAAACTTTTAAATTCATGTAGTGGCTCATGTGATAGTAGGATCAGCTTTAGTTTGGGGGCATCCCACTTTCTTAGTAGGACGATTCTTCTAGAGAAGTTTGATACATAAAACATTAAAAATGGAAGTAGAAGTAGAGTGTTTGATATATAAAACACATCCCAACATACAGCAATAGAATATGTTGCAACTTTAGCCATTGGATCTGTGCCTTGTCAATCACCACCGTTTATTAGATGGGCTCAAGAGATGATGGTAAATACCGAAAATAACTTCTACATAAAAGTATTAATATAACCCATTGATTTTTTTTTAAACGTTAAAGTGACCTTATTATTATTATTATTATTATTATTATATTATTATTATTATTATTATTATTGTTTCCTGCCCTTGATCAAAACAAGGCCCATCGCCCTATGTATCTTATTGAAATGTACCATACAACTGGTTGAAAGTGATATGTTTTAGTCCATCTTCGTATATAAATGAGGATCACCTAAAACATACCCTTTACCATTTTTTACTGCAAAAATAGAAAACTATAGCTCAAAAAAAAGAAAAAAAAAAAAGAAGAGAAGATTGTACTGTACAAGTTGTAGGAGATCAAACATATATATGTAGCATATATTCTATGCTAGTGCTAGAGAACCTAGCAAGGTTAGTTAAAAGATTCAAAAGACGTCAAGATCAGAAACTGAGGTGAAATATGATACAGTCATCTCTCTACGTGGTGTGATGTCCATGTCATTGCTTATGGTGTGGATGAGAAAGGGCTGGTATATGCGGAGATGGGAATATCCTCCCACTTGATATGAAGCCTTCTAAGGGAAGGTACAAAATACAAAATGGTTAGCGGTCCACAATCAACGCTTGGAAGTGAAGAAATGTGATGGATAGGAATACCAAACAAGTGTAGTATCATGCAACATGCATATTGATGGATACATGATTATGTCACATATACTTTCGTGTGGTATATTCCGATCATATGGAGAAAAACCCACATGGATTTAGAAAAGTTACACGGATGTTAACGTAGAATCGTTATCTCCTCTGCAATAACCTCCAAATGGTTAGAGAGATAACAAAGGAATTTCAAAGTCAATTCAATTTTCAAATATTTGTTATTGTTGTAATATATCGTGTATATTTGGAATTTATTTATCTATAAGTAAAAATGAATGCTGAGACTTGATTATCAAATTATAATTATCATTTTATGGTATCAAAGTCAAATTATATTATTTCTTGTGGATACCTCTCTTTTTGTTCATCATTCTACTATAGAGTTAACCATCTTAGTGATATATGTGGATGATATTGTTATCATGGGTAATTATCCTGCAATTCTCTTTGCTCTACTCAATGATCTTGGTCACCTCTTCATAATGAAGGATCTGAGCACGGTTCATTATTTTTTGGGTGTCGAGGTGTATCGCAACTTTTTAGATATGTGTCTCACCTAAGCCAAATATGTTGGGATCTCTTACATTGTGATAATATGCATGGTGCAAAACCTTTACGCTTTCTTATTGTGTTTGATTCTAAACTTTTTAAAATTGATGGCGACCCATTGTCTGATCTCCATGAATACAGGAGCATTGTTGATGCTCTCCAGTTTGTTACTCTTTGTTGAAATTGGTGCCTTCAATATGTGCTAAGACAAGGGATTACGATTGATCGATGGAAGCCTATATCGAATCGAGAAAATCCTGAATTTTCTAGTTTTGTCTAGTTTTGGACATGTTTGATTGATCGAACATGGAGGCTCGATCAATTGAGATAATTCTGAAAAATCAAGTTAACCCTATGGACACCTTTGAGGATGTTCGATTGATCAAACATTGTGGCGTCGATTGATCGAAGGATGCTCGATCAAAGGTTCAATCAATGGTGCATGCAACTTCTGTGTAAGTGCACCGTTTTGTTTCTAATTCCGGATCCGGGGTTATATAAATGAGTGTAATATGGGATTATGGTATCGAGAACTTATTCTAAAGAAAGCTGAGATTTGGAGAAAGGGGATTCAGGGTTTTATACTCTAGAATTTTTTATATTGTAAGTTGCTTATATCTCTTGTAATTTCATTTTCATAGTAGATTACTTGTCGCTTTATGTCGTAGCTTTTCACCCCAAGGATTTTTCCACATAAATCGTTACATTCTCTGTGCATGCTCGAATTTTCTATCTCTATGTTTTTTTTTAAAAAAAATTATTATTCATATCCGAGTCACATCTAAGTGATGTTTTTATGCCCAACAAGTGGTATTAGAGCGATCAGATTATCAGGTTAGAGTTTCAAATTGAGACATGGTATCGAAGGGAGTGAATGTCAAGTTCGAAATGGAGAATTATACTAAAAATTAAAGCTGGGAATCGAGTCAAGTTGAATCGAGCTAGGGCTGACCTGACTCGATCCGATTTTGGAATAGGTCTGGCCTGGACTAATCCGGACCGATTCCGACCCAGTCACAAGTACTGAGTTAGGGCGAGTCGACACTGAGTCGGGTCAAGTGTAATAGGTATCCACGGGCTAAAATCACAACTCAAAACCTAGATTCACTACCCAGAATTGCAACCTCTCCATTGCAATCTCTCCATCAACTCAAACCCACAATTTTAAAATATATATGTACGAGTCGAGTTTGAAATCAAGTCGAGTCAGTACCGAGTTAGTAAATCGAACTCAACTTGGTTTGAGTTTGGATTGGATGAAGTCAACTTGATTTAGATTGACTCACCCACTCGGTTCGGATCGAGTCAGATCTGAACAAGTCGGATAAGTCGAATCGTCCCGTGCCAAGTTCTAGTAAAAATAGTTTTAATGGTCAATCACCACTATTCTCTGTGTTTTAGTCCACTCGAGATTTGAATCTACTTCATTTTTTGGCCCATGCCCTAAAATGATATGGAAAAATGGATGGATAGTGTGGATATATGTCATGCCCCAAATTCGGAACCCGGGCACGTACTACTACTTCCCAAGTCCCGAACTCAGGTCGCAACAACTTTCTCGTCACTTACCAGACTTGGTGAATAGTTAATGAACTTCCCGAACGCCAAACGCCAACTCATAATAGAGGGATTTTTTTAATGGTTAATCTGATTAGGCGGTTAACATCATATACATGGTATCAATATATACATCCAAGAGCAATCATCACCCGCATCTTTGGTATGTGCTTCACTTGCAACGTTTGTATGTTTGGAGTAGGTCAATGCCCTACTCATAGTGATGGTTATCCTTTAAGGTTTACAATAATTCAATTGATCCATAAGAATAATGTAAGGGTTTCGATACATCTCGTACTCCACCACTTCGAGTAGTATCAATATGCGCAATCAATTTACATAAATGCATGCCTAGCGTAGTGTGTGTGGTCCATCATATGTAGTGATTATCATAATATGGAATATAATTCATAGAAAATTGGTTCGCCCTGCATCACATACTATGGAGATTCGTCGGCATGTCCAGCACTACCATAGATTTATGTGAACACCTCAAGACGGCATAACACACGGATCGGATGATTTACATGACATGGTTTGTTCATGGAACGACTATTTGCGACATCCAATCTTGAAAGTGATGTAACACGCATAACGGTTTACTTATATCAATTTGTGCACCACTACCCAAATTCATGGAATTACGTGTTGACCAAGAGGGTCACTACCTAGAGCGTATTACGTCCACAATAAAATATATGAATCACTAGATGTGAGACTCCAACACATCACTTGCATCAATAGAGAAAGTAATTCGAATCATGAGAGTTCTGTAATTCCAAGACACATGCCCAAGCCATAAAGGGAGGTAGCATAAGTCTAATCTAATAAAAGGAGAAGAGTAGCATTAGGCTAACTCAACAAAACAAGGGGAAATGAGTAAAAGCCAAATAATATAGAGTGAAAAACACGCATCGCTCTCCAAGTCAGCAAAAGCAAGGCTTGTATCCATCACTCCACATGAATCTGTAAAAATCAAGTACAATCAAGTCATATCTTAAATATAATTCTCACAAGGATAAATAATTCATAGCGGTCCATCAAGCTATTGTATGAAAATCATATTAAATGAAAGTATGCAAAAATAAGACAAAATCATGTATCAACTCAAATTAGTGTAAGTGTAAAGGAATCCATCACCTTTAGTTGTCTGATCATCCACTACCAAGGTTAAATGCCCAGAGACACTTTAAAATCAAAATTTGCACTAATTCACATGGTACGAATGGTTAAGATTAAGCTAGGTCTCAGTTTATGATAATGTCAAATGTAACTAAGTTTAGTGAATATAAAAGAAAACCTTTATTAATGTATGGTTTAGATGTGCTAATATCTCATACGTTGATAAGTTTCAACTTAGAAATTAGACATTTAGGTGTATCTTTTCACCAAGTTAACTCAGTTTATCATGGTGAAATTCTACACCTTTATTGCTAGAAAAGAAAGATTGAAAGGAAAAGAAGAAAAAGAAAATTTTATATATATATATATATATATATATATATCTATATATATATATATATATATATATATAGTTCAAACTTAAACTCAAGTCAGCAACTCAGCGAGTTATTGCTCGTACTTAGATTTCTCTCCTTCTCTTCTTCGTTGCTGGCGGCTGGTCAGAATTACTCCGACAAGCACCGACTCACACTGGAATTAAGTGGATTCTAAGCATTGTTTCTGGCGCCCAATCCTCTCTCCTCTCTCTCTCTCCTCTCTCTCTCTCCTCGCTCTCTCTCTCTCTCTCTCTCTCCTTGTTCTTTCTCACATTATGGAGTGGTGTCCTCCCTTCCATGCTGGTCCTTTTATAAATTTTCAAACGAACTCACAAGAGGGACGAGTCCCTGTTTCATTGCAACAGTGCCTTGCGCTGGTTTGTTTACACACGTTAGCTCTGCGTTTAGCTCGAGCTGTGATCCTGATTGAGGGTTCGTTTCCTCCCTTATTTTGAGGAATGGTGGTCATTCAAGCGGGTCGTCAGTTGTGTGATTTCGATCCACGAGTGTTGTTAATCGTAGGGATTAACATTTAGTGTTTTCTCAAGGAAGAAAACCTCCACTCCCATGGCAAATACTTCCCCATCCCAGATCTCGTCGAGCTGGTTCTTCCAGAGGGGTTAGATTTTTCACAGAGAGCTTAGGGAGTCGTCAGATCGAGGGTTCAGATCGCTACTTTGATGGGTCTTGCAAAAACATGCAAATGTTGTTTTTAACGTTGTTTCATAGCCGAATATGTAATTTCGAAATCACATCATTATGGGGATTCACCAGAATTTTCGGGAGTTTCGGTTAGAGTCGGATCCTCCCTTCATGAGGATTGAACGGCTCAGATATTTTTAGAGTTGCCGAACCCAAGAGTTTTGGTGGAAGAGTTTCTCGCGAATACGAGCTACTCGGACATTGTACAGCATGCGGGATGTGTTTGACTTTTGCTCGGTTGTACTAAATAAGTGGGGTCCATTATGATAATTTTTTGGGAAATCCACTCCATTCATCAATTTCGCAGGATTGTGTTAAGCGGTTGTGAATATAGAGTTGATCAGAGGCTTATCTTGAAAGTTCTCCTAATGAATGTCGAAATGGACTTAATCTTAATTAACAGTCCATGCTTAACGATCATGGTCCGATTTTAGGAAAAATGTGTAATCAAGTTAGGCAAAAGGTTGGACAAAATTTGGTAGTTAATCGATGGTAGAAAATGCCTAAATATGAAATTTCACTTGTCACACCAAAAGAAAGGAATTGACTTTAAGGCGTTTATCATTCAACAGTGTAAGATTATAAATCGGTGTCTAAAGTTTATATCATCTCGTAGTCATATGAGGCCAAAGTGTAGTCTAAGTATGAGTTGTGATTGATGATATCAAAAATAGGTCAATCAAAAGGTCCAAATTTAGGAAGAGTTGGTAAAACTAAAACTGTTAACTTCACGCCTAAGAAAAAGTCTACCAAAGTGGGGTTATCAAATTTCACACTCGGTCCATGTGATGAGCAATCCAAGTCATTCATATGAAGAAAAATATCTACTACGAATACCCACGAGCTTTCCTTACTCGATAGATACCAAAATCAACGGTTAATGGCTAATTTGTCAATTGGGTTACTTCTACATTGATCTAAGGGTTGAAATTTCGGTGTGTATGGTTAATTTATATTACATAGGCATTGTATAAAATTTTACATCAATTTGATAATAAAACCATGTGATCTAGAATTTAAGTGTCTAGGTTAATGGCATTAGGTATTTACGATTTTGCCATTTTTTTATTTCTCCAACTTCTGTTATCCATAACGTCGAACTATACCATCCAAATGCATTGAAATTTGGTAGAAATTATTTATTTTTCATGCTTTTTCCATCGCCCCAGTTTGAGCCTTGATCACCTACAGATGATCAAGATGCCTTTTTAATGGGCTATACCGCCGCAAGTTCTAAATCAACGCTTTCATATATCTAATATAGAAATTTTCTGGTAATTGTGGAATATCCTTATGATCTTTAAACCAAGCGGTTTATTCCGATATTTGGGCAGCCCGTTTGGCGGATCCAAATATGATGGACGGTTAGAGGACATATTAAAAATAGAAAAACTTGATAGTTAGTACACTGATCATGTATGTAGGTGGGCGTACGGTCAGTTTTGTAAACGAATGAACACAAGTGGGTTTTTGGAATGATCAAGGGGTAGAACATGCATACTGTTAGATTCAAGTGACTTGTTCACATGCATAAGTTACTCAGATTATAGTTCTAATGGTGGGTTAAGGATATTCATAGGTGGTAAACAAGATGAATGGATCAAAATCTTAATTTGATATGTGTATGAGCGAATGCATAAATCAAGTAGTTAGTTTACTATGATCGGGTGGTCCAAACTCAAAGTGGAACGGTCAAATATTTTATATAGCGGTAAATTGTTGACTGAACGATTGATTGTGATGGACAAGTGAAAATACTTAGATATATGATAATCATTTCTTAACAATCACCGGTCGGATGACTTGATCTATGGATGAGTATTATTCTCAACGGTCATATTCAGGTTAGAGAATATATGTAAGGTTAGGATAGGCTAAATTGGTGACATACACATATATATACTAAATTAAATTCCAAGGTAACACTCGAGAACTTTCAATACTTGAGTATTGAAAAGTTCAGAGTGATACAATCTACCCCCTTAAACAAAATTTCATCCTTAAAATTTAATTACTTCTCTCATTTATACTGATTCATTATATTTAAGTTTTTATTATATTCCTCATGAGGTAGATATAGATGTTTAGGTGTGCATATAATTCACTACACAAAATCAGGACACTACAGACATACTACTTAATGAGTAACCATCAATCATGAGAGTAGCCAATCATCATGTACAGGCTAATTAAATTCTATATTCTATTGTAAGGTATGCTATAAAAAAAGAATGACAAAGTTGGTGTGTGGTATAGTCAGGATGTTAGTATGTGGTTTCGCACGTTGTGGGGTCCATCACAAAAGACTTCTATCTAAACTAGTCTCATACCTAATTTGGATAGCTAGACTCAATGCGGTAAACTCTTAATCTCGGGTTAGTCCCGTACCTAACCAAAATCTTAGCTATGTGAGTGAGCACATAATGATCTATTTGCGTACTCACCAACCCGAGTAAAGTCGTGTATGAATGGATGCATGATTTAAATGCTAAACATCTCTCATCTCAAATAGCACTCCTCCAATTGCATAACACATGATCTCCACAGGAATCATAACACACCACATACATGTAAAGTCATATCTCCACACAAGTATGCATGGGACGCATTTCCAAAAAACAAAGCCTTGGGCGGGTCAACTCCTGCCCATCTAGCCATCGTCTTAACATGAGAGACTTTGATTTATTTCACCCTACCCGGTCTCAGCAATTGGAATACCACCACCTCGACCCGGCACACGACGATAGGTAGGCTCATTGCACATCTTCCATTTCCGGTCCCGACAGTGGAAATGACTCTTACACATATACTACCGTGCTCACCCCCACTCAACACACACGACAGAAGATGACTCAATTGGCCAATCTTAGCGAGTTCATTGGAGGATACCCGACACACGACGATAGGTAGGCTCATTACACATCTTCCATTCTCGGTCCCGACAGTGGAAATGACTCTTACACATATACTACCATGCTCACCCTCACTCAACACACGACGGAAGATGACCCAATTGGTCAATCTTAGCAAGCTCATTGAAGGATAAGTGCCTCCAATCACAGGATCTAAACCTGGGTCAGGTGTCCATAGAGTACCCTTCTCAAACTTTCTTAACATTATCAACATCTAAGGTATCAACACAAACCATCTCACCTAACTAGCCATCACGTGGCCACCATATAAAATATTCACTCATGAAATACATCAACATAAAAGCCCATATAATCGAATGTGGAATCGCAAGGGCATAAACATACCCCAACTCCTCTATAGACTTTCATCCAGGCACAAGGACCAACACGAGGGTCCAAACATTGTAATCTTTGGATCTCATCCAATCATATGGACCATCATGAGGGTCCAAATCAAAACAATATCCATAATTTCGACTTCTTTGGATCTCGTTCAGTCATATGGAACAACATGAGGGTCCTAATTTCATGATGTGCTCATGATGCATATAATGGATACTCATGAATCAACTATATATATACCAAACTATCAAGCTGGTGCTATTATAAACAAAGACAGGATAGATCGACTTGTCAAGTTATGACACATGGATACTTAATAGTAAACCCTTAGGTCATAACTCATTATCTATGGGAATGTCCATCTGGACCCTTAGTCAGGCCCTAACACTCAAAAGCAATGGGGCTTAACTTGGGCCCAACAAAGATTTAATCATCAATTTACAATCTGGTCTTATGAGACCTACATTGTGTATAACTACACATTTCATGCTATATCCATCACAAATTGGTTGCATAACACATGCCATAATCATTGTGTGATCTACATATCACACACTATTATTCTTCACCACACATTACAACACATCATACTTTTATTATGTATTATATGCCGTCATACCTTCACCATACATCACGTCACGTGACATCACACGTCTGCCATATATACATCTCATACCATTATGGCTTTACTTACAATAGTGCCAATTGGCTAAGTAGACTAGCAAACTAACCAAAATCAAAACACTATTCCCTTGACCATGGAAGTGGGCTAACTTGGCCTCTCATCCAACGGCTATTTGTAACCAGCTTGCATCCTAAGTTCCATGGGCAAGTGGACTTTCACAAGCCCAAGGCACTAGGCCCAACTCAATAATAGCCAATATAATGTCAAGGTTCACAATTTTCAAGTATTGACATGTATCATCATTTCATAGCCCTCAATCACATTTAATCCATCACCATTAATATATATATATATATTATATATATATATATATATATATATATATATATATAAATCACAAGCTTGTGTGTTTTTCAACGTGCATGTGCATGTAATGCATAATATGCTGGAATTTACACCCCCTATCATTATCATAGCCATTATCCAACACCATCATCACATATGCCTTAGGTGTCAGGTGTTTGTTCCTCATCATGCATGTGGTTATCCTTACGTATATCATTCTCATATATGTTATTTTGGTTAATGCATTAAGTAAAACATGATTATTACATACATGTTATCATCGTGACTATCATCGTGTGCATTATTGTCACTTGGATATCAAGTAAAACATGGTGATTATACACATATCATTATCATGAGCATCAACACATGCCTGATTATCAATTAGGATATCAACATCATCAATGATCATCAACTAAAGCATGGCGATGAACTAGCATATTTTGTTATGATACACACACACACACACACACACACACACACACACACACACACACACACACTACGTACCATCATCATTAGCATGAGAATCACTTCCACTTCATGATCAACATAAGTAGTGTCATAACTAACACAAACAATTACTCATTCATCATCAATGCATATACCATCAATTCACCATCCATTAAATCATCACTATAATCGATATTAATCCTACCACAATCACGATCAATTAGATCATATCCATATTTCAACCAACAACTCGCCATTATCATCATCATGTTACCACACATGTATCATCATCTCAATCATCCATAAGTGTGTCCCACGTAGGTGTGATCCCACATTGGCCTTGAACTACGTGCAAGGCACGCGGTCCTATAGGTCAAGCGTGAGTCCCACTGGTGAACTATTAGGCCAACTTAAATGGATAAACTTTCTAACCAAAGGCTTTTAATTGTTGTGGATTCAATTCTACAAGTGGACCCCACACATTCCATCATCAACTAAAAACAATGCACAATCTCAAACATAAGGGCAACATACTAACATCTTTTATGTCATACATCATATTGGGCCTATTAGCCCATACACAAGTAAACCAAGAAAAAGCTCAATTATCCAGTTTATGTATTCTAAAATAGGCCTCTCTAAGTGTGGTCCACTTGACTAGAGGTAGCGTGCAAGGCACACTGACCACTAGACAATTGGCCTGCCCAACGGGCTTAAGGAAGGTTACCATGGTGGGTTTCTCACTCTCAAATGATTTTTCTTAGTGTTAGGCCCACTTGGGTTTTAGGGTTGTCTCGTTTAGATAGGCCCAAGGCAACCTATATCTTAAGAAAACAACTGGACAACAAGATCTGTCCACTACACATTTCACAAGTTAGGTAACACTTATTTATAAAACATGCAAAGTGTGCCTCATTGGATGAAGGGTAAGGCTCAAACAAGACAACCCACACTATATGGCCCACCTAAGGTTTTGGGCCCACTAGCACTTGTGAGTTCATTTTCATGATTTAAATGCCGCATTAAATGCCTTGGAAAAGTAGTGGACCCCACTGATGTGTCCCCACATGAATTTTATGTCAAACTGATTTTTGGTGAAAAACTAGTTCTGGGCCATTTTTGAGTTAATTTCATGATCATGTAGAGCCCACATTTGGTGAAAGGAAATAGTCATCTAGTAGCTCTATGTATAAGCTTTAAAAACCATAGGCGAGCCTCATTGGTTGACCATGTACAATTTATGATAATGGCCCAAACATGGATACTTTGAGAAACTGTGCAGAAAATACAGTGCAGAAATAGTTTGTCCAATTTTAAGTATGTCCCACGATCACATGAGGCCACCTTTTAGTATGAAGTCAGATGCCCTTGGTATATATATACTTCAAAATTCACATGGTAGGACCCACTAGTTGTGCAAACATATTTTTTGGCACAAGCCAAACGTGAGCATTTCAATTTTCTGCACAAAAATTTCTACACAACTGTGCCTGGCCCCATTTTGAGATTCACTCCCTGATCATATGGGGTCCTCTATGACTCAAGTAAAATACCATTTCTCCAGCCATAGGTATATGCTAGAAGTTCCAGGTGGTGGTCCATGCCTATCTTGTACGTAGGGTTCACCATATAAGTAAAACCGAGAAAATCAAATATACAGTTTCAGAAATGGATCTGTCCCAACTTTCGATCAACTTCTCAAATACTCGGGGCTATTCCTTATGAAGTGGTGGGACACCCCAATACTCAGACATGTCAAATATACATCCCCTATTGTGGGACCTTTTGCTACAGAGCATGGTGCCCAAGCCTACGCGCAATACAGTTAGGTACTTGAAAATTTTCAGCAAACAGAAAAAGTACAAAAGAAAGGAAATAGATCCAATGGCAAGTGGAGCCCACACACTGGCAAAGCATAGATAAGACACACATCAATGCACATGGTTGTCCAGATTGGATGAAGTAATAAAACATAAATCACAAGTAGAGTCTCACTCCCAAGTGGGTTCACAATAAGAAATGAATGTTATGAACAACATACATATAACATACACATCAAGTAGCACATAAAATATGTTAATTAAAACTATATAATCAGATTCTCTGTTGAAAAATCGGAGCAAACAAATGGTTTTGAGATACATCATTTAGTTTGCATATAGGTTTCCAACCATACAGGATCTTGAATTCATCTGGACCACATATAACAATTCAAGATTTATCCTTACTAAAGTATCTGTCGATCCAGAATTTCCTAAATTCTATTAACAAAGAATCTGACCACAGGGACCATACATATATATGATTATTAACTAACTCAAGTAAGTTAAGAAAAATTTCAAATAGATCTAATCGGTTTAATCACAGATATGGCACACTTAATATGTAGCCACAACAAGCCCTTAGATACATTTTAATACGATGTCAAGATCTCAGTCATCCGAACTCCGATCGAGGTGTATTATACATCATTAATTGGAAAGCTACTCCGATCTTCTACGAACCTAACAGATCGTACATTTCTATTGGATTCATTAATGTATAAAAAAAAAAAATGGATTTG